>PJEM01015991.1:0-27679 GCA_004023845.1 Helogale parvula | reverse complement strand
GCATCAAACCAGAGAGTGTTCAGCCTCACAGGCCTAGCATACGACAAATCTAAACTCTTCTAAATGTTCCCAGAAACATGGAGGTGCTGACAGGTACTCCAGATGTGGGGATTTTGAAGACACTGCCAAGAAGATAATTGGAGCTGGAAAACCCTGGCACAAAAACTGTGCCCAGTGTGGGAAGAGATCTGAATCAACTTGAACTGAAAAAGAAGGTGAAACCTATTGTAAATGATGCTATGTAAAGAAATTCGGGGGCAAGGAATTTGACAATGGCCAAGGTGCTTGGGTTCCTGTTCAGTACAGGTGTAAACCCATAAGCAAGATCGCACACTGAGATCCCACACATCATCTAGGCACAATAACCCTACACTAAACTACTCTGAAATTCTGCTAGCACGTAAGTACTGTCTGTTGCCCCAGTCATGGAAAGGATGGCTGACTAGTAAATACACAAATGCTTTCCTGATCAGCATTTTCAAGAATTATTTCTTTTATGTTTGAAATAAAACTTAAGCTTGAAAAGGAAACCTCAGTGTAGCTTTACTGTCACAAAAAAAATCTACTTTTCTTAATATTTAAAGTACACATAAACTTGAGGTTTTGTAGATTAAATATTAGGTCATCAAAACATTCACTTTCCCCCCTGATTTTATTATATATATACACACACATATATAATATGTATATATAATATGTGTAATATTATATATATATAAAGGTAAATTAGATCACAAATTTAAAATGACTATCATAGGTATTATTTTGTAAGGATTTAGCAGGATAAAACTAACTGTATTTTGGCACTCTAACCCCATAACCTTGTTTATCTATCTATCTATCTATCTATCTATCTATCTATCTATCATATTTCTATTATTTTGAGTGAGAGAGAGAGAGAGAGACAGAGAGAGAGAGCTCACCCATGGCCTTACCCATGGGGACAGAGAAAGCCAGAGAGGGGCAGAGGAAGACAGAGAAAGAATCTTAAGCTGATTTCATGCCCGATATGGAGCCAGACACAGGGCTTGATCTTACCACAGGAAGTCATTGGCCAAAGCCAAAATCCAGAGTTAGAGCCTAACTTACTGAGCCACCCACGCACCCCTACTCCCATAAACTCTTAATCTAAATACTGACATGCTACTAGAAAGTTCTTCTAAACTCTAGGTGACTTACTGACAGAGTACTGTTAGCAGAACAGACTCTATTTTGGAACTGATTTATATAGATATTTAAAAGTACTGGCAGCCCAATGGCCATAGTCAAACCAACATATGAACTCCAACTTTCAATAGTACTTGCTTAAAAAATATATAGATGATGGGTGCCTAAGTTGGTCAGTTGGTTAAGCATCTGACTCTTGGTTTTGGCTCAGGTCATGATATCACAGTTCATGGGTTCACGCCCAAACCCAGAGCCTGCTTGGGATTTTCTCTTTCCCTCTCTCTCTGACCCTCCTCTTTTCTCTCTCTTTCTTTCAAAATAAATAAATAAACAAAAATATAGATGTAATATGTTTCATTGTTGAGATAAAATAGAAATTCTGACATTTAAATGTTAATGGAAAGTTCTCATGTAGACTTTAGGTAAAATGTAAGTAGTTTCAGGCATCACAGAATGAACAACTGTATTTTTAAATTATTTCTTGATATTGTAATATGGAAATATTAGGCAGTATTTTAAAAAATTTTACTTCTAAAAAATAACCTGAAAATAGTAAGATTAGCAATTATTAACAAAATTCATTTCCATCTATTTTCACAAAAAAGAAAACATATGAAGTCTCCAGAAATCAAAACAAAATATATACTTTTTTTCATACAAGTTTTTGAATATACACAAAGGTATAATTCTTAACTCACAAATCTGCATTAATATCACAAATAATTTTGAAAGGAAATACTCCCTCATTTCTTTCTCTGGACCTATCTGATATCTCTCTGGCCCTAAGCTTGGGAAGTTCATTATCTAGGTCACGGATTTCCTATAGTCAAAGGTTGGCCTTGGCTTTCGTGATTTCTTATCATTGTAACAGCATTGGTACACTCCAGAGTCTTGATAAAAAGCATGGACTTTTTTTTTTTTTATTCCTTGATCATTCTTTTCCTCCTTTACTCTCTCACATAACTCAAAGTACTTGGTTCAGAGTGTGAACTGCAGAGCAGCAAGTAAGCCAGTTTTGAAGTCAGAAGGTCCAGATTTATGCCTCAGCACTTTTTCCTAAAGAAGTGACCTATGGAAAAAACAGTATGGTGCAGCGCATTGAATACGGGCTTTGGAAGCAGCAGAAATGCATTCAAACCCAGGGCATATCTCTTTACAGCTGCATAAACTTGGCAGGTTACTTAATCTCCTTGAACCTTGGTTATTTTTCGGTAGAACAGTGATTGATGTTTTATGCACATCATTGCTCTGCATCTTAACCAGAAAAACTTTCTGAAAGATTGGACCTGGAGAAAAGTTCTCAAAAAATGGCAGATGTTTGCTACTTCCCTGACCCCCTGTACTATAACTGCTCATCTTTATAAAACCCTTTTCAACGCTTATGTCATTGTACCCAAACATGCTATTTCCATCCCCTGAAGATTTCAGCCCCAATCTTGTTCCCTCTCGCACACAGGCAGGACCTTTTGAATTCTCATATTCTAAAAAGGAAATGTGTTTCCATCTGTCCCCCTTACAACCTTCCCCTAATTACAGCTGTCATAGTCAGCTGGCTGTGCTCTCATTTCTATCTCATTAACTTTGGGAAGGTTTGTACTCTGTACTAAAGCTGTAGTTATGTTTACTGGACAGTGTCCATGAAATGATTCTAAAAAAAAAATGCATACCAACAGTAGACACTTGCTTTCTCTATGACTATGAGTATTTTTCAGAATTGAGCAGAGGGTGAATGAGGATTTTACTTATTACATTTGGGATCTAATGTCACCGATGGAGAACTTTGATGACACCAAGGATAAGTTATATATATATCTGCTTTTGATACCACACGCAATGCCTTTAACTTATGCCCAAGTCTTTCAGAGTGTTCAGCATATATCCTTTCCATCAATGCCTTAATTTTACCAAGAAATACTACTCTCCAAAACCTTTGTTTGAATCAAATCAACGAGGGGATTTTCTGCTCTGCTTTCCTGGTTTGTTGTTCCTATTTTTCCTATATTCATTAGTTCCATTTTCTTTGTAAGATGTTCAGTCCTCATGTGTTATTTTTTTTTATCCTCACTGGACGTATTGTTTGGAGGAGTATGGAAATGTTAATAAATAGCTATTTTTTTCAGAGATCTTTGCCCCACTGTCTTCTAGTCTCTTGTTACTGATAAAATACCTGCCACCGGTTTGACAATTGTTACATTTTACTGATCTTTTGTTTACTATTTGGACCCACTGTGTCCTCTCTTGGTCCTAAGAAGTTGGAAATCCCACAATGTTATGTATTGCCTAAATCTTTTTGTAGTTGTCCCATAATTATTTTGAACAATCACTAGACCTTTTCAGTCAGAGGCATAGACCCTTATTCACCAAAGGAAAAATAAATAATGGTTGAAATTTTTTCTCAGCTCTGCTTTTTACTTTTCTTCATTTGGGGAAATCTCTTAAGTCTAGTATGGAATCTCCTTATCTCCTTGCACTTTTATTGAGTATTTCTCATTTCTTTTTCTTTTTGTTCCTGTAGTTTTTCTTAGTTTCTCTTCCAACTCTATGGTTATTATTATTTTTAGTGAACTCAAAGTGGTCTTTGTTTCATGGATGCAATATTTCCTTTCAATCTTTCCAAGGGTAGATTTAAGTTTTTTTTCACTCTAGTTATATTTTGTCCTTCAATTCTTTCCAACAACACTAAGGTAAAACTATCCTCTTTATTCTTTTCAGAGTTTCTGTTTCATGTTTAAAAGTAATCCTGACTTTTGCTCACCAACTGTCATTTTGAAGTGAGATTGTAGGTTTGTTTGTTAGTGGTGTTTTGGTGGCAAGTTAGATGAGTGGGTAGAGAGTCAGCCATTTCATGGAGGGACCTTTGTTCTTTCTCCCAGAAGGTTAAATTGGGAAATAAAGTAGAAGTATATAAGTACTTTACATTTTCCCCACTAATTTCTATGATTTTGGACTCGCTTCTTACTACTTCCATGCATGATATTTGCTTCTGCTTCATCCAGGATTTTACTGCTAGGGCTGCATCCTTCTCTAATAGACCCCCCCTCCCCCATGTCCTAACACTTTCAAGCTCTGACTTTATTTGGGCTTAAATTTTCATTTTCAGTCAACATTCACCTCTCCTTTCTTAATTCCACTAATTTGTTGAAAATCTCTCATGTACTATTCCCTATGTCATGAGGTGATTTGATAGTTCTACTCTATTCCTTTGCTGTCATTTTAACAAATATAAGAGATAAAAGCATTTTTTCAATGTAACATCCTGACTTAGCTGTCTGAGAATTTAGAAATAAGTGGGAAAAATGGTTGATGTTTTTATTTGTACTATGAATTTCACAATTTGATACTTTGCAGTGATTCTTAGTGAAAAGTGAGGTTCTATCATAACTGCCTGGAAAGGTCTAACAGACATATGTCCATCTCCTCTCTGTTTTCACTCTGCTGTCCGAGAGAGGGCACACCATTCTTTCCAGGGAGAAGACTCTGAGCAAGAATGGAATTAAAACATAACAAGGGCAGACAAGACCTGTCTCAGAACATCAAATTACATTCCTCAAACTTGAAAATCACTGAATACAAAGATTGTTTTTATCTGTTCAATCTTAGCTAAATATATTCGATCAGATCCTATATTGTTTTCTCTATATTTAGTCCCATGGCACTTTTTGAGAGTTCTAATATCAAACCAAATGGAAAGAGCTATGTTAGGTGAAGGGTTGATATTTCTGCTGCCTTTCTTCCAGTGTGCCTTAATCAAAGACCTGTTGAAGAGTAAACCAGTTTGCTGCTTCTGGTTAAGAACTGTCCCTAATATCTCTTATACCCTGCTTCCCTTGCTTCCATTTTAAGATCCATAACATTTCTCACTTGTTACTACATGGAGATAGTAACCACTTTCAGGACAAGCTTTAATTATTGACAAAAGAAAGACATTTAAATAGACTCTTTCTAGGGTGCCTATGTGGTTCCATCTATTAAGCTTGGGACTCTTGATTCAGCTCAGGTCACGATGTCATGGTCACGAGATGGATCTCTGCAGGCTGTGTGCTGAACATGGAGCCTACTTAGGATTCTCTCTCTCTCTCTCTCTCTCTGTCCCTCTTTCCCTTTATCCCTTCCACACTCACATGCAAGTTGTTTCTCTCTCAAATAAAATAGAACTCTTTCTTTATATTTCTTAGCTGGTTTTGTTATCAAGAAACTCGTGTTTACATTCCATTTTTTTTTGTCAGTGTAGTTCTTCATTTTATTTATTTTTTGAATATAACACAATTTATTTTTAACATATGCAATTATTTCCCATCATTTACACTACAGTAGTTACAATGACACTCCAAACAGAAAAGCAAAGTAAAAAATCAAAACCCCAACTTCTATTTCATGTAATTAGATTTATACAGAAATTAGAAGGTTAAGTAACAGCTAGTTAATCACCTAATTTCACAGCTATCTGAAGTGGCAATCGTTATATAGCAGCTTATCTATGATACATTCAAGATAAATGATACAATTTATTACTTGCCCATAAGCTGAAACACAGCCTGCTTAATACCTTTCCTTAAATTCCACCTCTATACTACAATATACTTGAGGTCCATGCAGAAAAGTAGCTACCTTTTATATAGGAAATGGATGATTAAGTCTTTGGTGCTGTAAAAGCAACTTCATTTGAACATAACCACCCCCACCACCAAAAAAAGAAGAGGAGAAAAAAAAGTAAAGAAAATAATAAGGGAAAAACCCAAGACACACTTCCTAGGGGGAAAAAAACAGCATGTAATTTCTGTCCCTGACAGTACATTCCACTTTTTAATTCAGGAAATATTCCATAAACTTCCAACTTAAATATCTAATACAAAGTGGCCGAGAGTCTATAGAAATTTCATATCTGTGGAAATTCACAAAAGACTAAGCCAGGGGGCACCTGATGGCTCAGTTGGTTAAACATTGGACTCTGGCTCAAGTCATGATCTCATTGTTCGTGACTTTAAGACCCGCATCATGCTAGTTGCTGTCAGCAACTTTGGGGGGTGGTCTACCCCTCCCAACCCTCCCCACTCTCAAAAATAAATATACATAAAAAATACCAAGTCAGCAGTGATCTTCCACTTTAACAGTTTAGAAATACTGCATAGACATTGTTTAAGAACTTGGAAAGAGCAAAGCAGTAGTTCTGGAAACCCTCACCTATGATAAGTTATAATGGCAAAACTTGAAAGAGAAGTATAATAGGAGGCTGAAAGGAAAGAAAAGGTCAGTTATATGAGGAATGGCAGAGGGGATGTGTGTGGAATATGCCTTCTTTTCTTCTCTCACTACTTCAGTAGGTGAGTATTTGACACCAAGATCAAATCTAATCTTATCCTGAACTCTGAAATTTGTTTTTGATATTTTAAACTCATTTATATCACAATATTTTAATGAATTCTATTCTTTAATGATCATTTTTGGAGTCTTTCTCAATTGTTTCAATACCCATTAAATATATGTCATTTAAATACCTATAATTTTTAAAAGTCTATTTATTTTGAGAGAAATCAAGCATGAGCAGAGGAGGGGCAGAGAGAAAGGGAGAGAGAATCCCAAGCATACTCTCCACTGTCAGCACAGAGCTTAATATGACACAGGGCTCCATCTCACAACCTCAAGATCATGACTTGAGCTAAAATCAAGAGTCAGACGTTAAACTGACTGAGCCACCCAGGTTCCCTATGTCAAAATATTTCTACCTAGGTGTCAATTCCAACCTCCACTTTATTACATTACATATTTTTGCTACTTTCCAGTAAGCTTTAGTCAGACTAGAAATCTCCCCCTGACACATGTGCACAGGAAATAGCAAAGAGAATAGAGTAGTGGCTACAAATTTACCCTAAATTCCTTAGAAAAGTGTGGGAATTATTTAAGAATTATATGAAGGATCATTATGTGAAATATTTTGCATGTTTATAACAATAGAAGAAAATCATTAGTGAGATTTAAATTTCAGTTTTATTGGACACTGAGTGCAAAAAATGTATTGTAGAAAAAATTCTTTGAAGAAAGCTGATATTTTAGAGCTACTTGTAACTGTCCTTTCATAAATTCCATATAATCACTTTTTATTCTTGTGATGTAACTAAAAAACATCCTTCTGAGTGTGCCAACACCTTTGTTTTATCTCATTTTTTGTTATTTATAGTTAATTATCAAGTTGGATTCCATATAACACACAGTGCTCTTCCCCACAAGTGCCCTCCATGACCATCACCCCTCTCTCCCTCTCCCTTTCCCCTTCCCTCTCTAGCCCTCAGTTTATTTTCAGTATTCAAGAGTCTCTCATGATTTGCCTCCCTCCCTCTCCCTAACTCTTTTTACCCTCTTCCCCTCCCCATGGTCTTCTGTTAGGTTTCTCCTCTGAGACCTATGAGTGAAAACATATGGTATCTGTCCTCCACCTGACTTATTTTGATTAGCATGACACCCTCAAGGTCCATCCATGTTGCTGTGAATGGCCAGATTTCATTCTTTCTTATTGGCATGTAGTATTCCATTGTATACATAACCACATCTTCTTGATCCATTCATTGGTTGATGGACATTTAGGCTCTTTCCATGATTTGGCTATTGTTGAAAAGGCCACTATGAACATTGGGTTATTTTTTGAATCCAGCTATGCTTGTTACAACAGTAGCCACCTTAACTAAGCAAAAATGGTAATTTTATAAATATACAAAAACTATGGAAAATCCATACTTTAATTAATCATCACTAAATAGTTAAATGTCTTAAACAATTAAGAAATGCTTAATAATACATATGTCTAAATTGTCTTGAAGGAAATAAAATCATACCATCATGAATCTAAATTATGTAAAGGTTTAATAACATCAATTAAAAAAGCATTCTGGAAAAAAATCAAGTTAAGTCTCTTCAAATACAATTATAAACCCACAGCATTTCTGTCTTGCTGGAGTGATCTGCAATTTCATAACAACCATGTTCTGCTCTATAATGTTTCTCCCTTGAATCAGTCATAGCAAAATTGGTACAGCAGAAGGATTTTGTTTATCTCTATAGTATTGTTCTATCCTGCTTCGGGTCATATTTAATTTCTTCACACCACTGTTTGAAAAATAAACTTCTGATTTCAACGGTAGAAGAACAACCCTGAAGGATTCTGTTTGTTTTACTGCTTTGTAAGACATGTTTAATCTTCAGATTCCTACAAGTTCAAGATGACAATGGAGTACAAAACACAAAGGTCTTAGGTCTTAATAAGAGTGCTGATATCATAAAATCCTTTTTTTGTAATAACGTAAAATATTTATTAAAATCAAGTCTTAATTTTTGCACTAGCCAGTGTGGTTCTACAAGACAGAGTTTCCAGACCGAATTTATCTTGTAGTTTATTCTCTTTTCCAAGAGGCAGCTCTGAAAAACTGTGCTGCTCTTATAAATCAGCCTACATTATTGGAGACAAGTGATGTAAATAATTTGCCCTCCATAAGTAAAACTAAAAGACAGCATGTTAAATCTTTTTAGCTCCAATTACTAGATAACACTGCTATTAAATTATTGAGCTCAAGGTTTCTGAAATAAATTTAGAATTTATACTTGGTATGCAATACCGTTTTTGAAATGTGAAATCTACATCATTATTCTGTCAAGATGTAGGTTTAGTGATTGAACATGTATAAGATCAATTTCTTGCTCTGGTTGAACTTCAACCTTATGAGAATTATGGTATTGGCTTAGGTTTCTTCTAGAATATAGTATGAGAATCTGGGCCAAAATTAATAATCACCCTAATTTTTAACTTCTTCACAGACCCATCTATTTCATCTTGCATGAAACACCCTTTAACTTCAAGGAATTCTCAAAGTTCAGAAAAGATATATGTGTGCATAAAGAAAGGATTATAGAGGACATAATAAGCCTGCTCCAGTAATGCAGCATCTGAATTAAAATAACTTCTCTTTCTTTTCTTTTTCAATAATATCTTGACATATTCATGGCTCTTTTTAAAAATTGTAGGGTGGGGTAAATGAATGAATGTAGAATTTATATCATGGTTGCATGGTGAAACTGTTGGGCACAGGAATCAGGTAGGAGCAAACCTACATGGATGTGTGATGTTGTTTATCAGTACACCGAGAGGATACTTGTATAGCAGTCTTTCCAATACCCCATATTTCTCTATAAGAGATAAATTATTAAGACAGTAAACCATAGGTCAGTGGAAGAGGATGGATTCTGAAGTCAAACTTGTATGTGATCACTGGATCCATCATTGCCAGAACTATATATAACTTTGTAAGTATCTTTGAACTACACTTTTAAGGGTGGAGTTAAATCATTACTCACATACATCGTGGACAACAGGATAGGTTTTCAGTATGATTTATGTTTCTTTCATGCTAAACTCTCATTCGCTGAATAACTGTCAGGTACCACGAAAGAAGCTGGGCTAATTCAGTGAAAAACCAGTTTCAGAGTCCTACTGAGTCTCTGGTTTTGAATTACATAGGAGTATGGTCTGCTCTTGGATGCCATCCATCTCTACTCTGTGTGGTCTGCAATTAAATATGAATCTGATTTGATCTTTGCCACCGAAGCTCACAATGAAACAGCTGTTAATATGTTCTTGTCAAATCATCTCTGAAATGGGATAACAATAGAAAAGTAGGGTGTTTGGGGAAACACTGGATACATTTTCACTAGAAACACCTATCTCCTCTGTTGTATTAAATATTCTTGAGTAGAAAATTTTGTTTTAAGGATTTTGGAGGACAATATAACAGCTGTGTGTAAAAGCTGTCTTTGTAAAAACAAGTAAGTAGGTTATATATTTAGGAGGGCAGAGACTTTGCTTATAGTTTTGCCTTGCATGATACTCAGCGAGTGTTGATTGTGTGATTGACTGTCCAGAATCAAGAATTTAAATGGAGTTAAATGTTTTTGATGAGGAATGAATTCTGGCAAAGTGCTTTACTGATTGTGTTTTTTAGTACTAATGCATTTCCACAGTGTCTGTCTCCGTTAGTCTTTTTCATTAGCAGACACACCATCTGTGCTAAAGTCTTGTGAACTCTTTGTAGTACAGCTTCCTCCACTTGCATATAGAGTCCCACCCTTGCAGATACCATGACTCTACCTGTCTACCAACTATATCCCAATGAGGGAAGATTATGGCTTCATCGATATAAAAGAAACTGCTCCAAATGCTAACCTACCTGCGTGGATACATTTGACTGACCCTCGAGAAAAATATCTAAAAGAAGTGTCGCTGTTGTAAATCAATAAATCATGGAGGGAGTGTGGGGAATACTCAAAGAATAGTTACAGTCATCATTTGTTCTCTATCATTAGATTGGTTTCAAAAATAATGCATTTTCGTTTTTCTCTTTCATCAGGGTTGATATAAACTTTCAAATGTGTAACATCTTATGGAATTACCACAACACTGAATTTGTAATGAAGCAATTGCTACCCCAGACCTCTTATGCCCTGCTTCTAGAAAACAAGTTAGCAGCTCAGAAGGGATCTGCTATTTCCATCAATAAAACATGGCAAGAAAAAAAATCTAAGCATACTCATTTTAACTGCTTACACTCTTTACCTCTACTCCTTTCTATTTAAACTCCTTTTTAATTGAAGTATAATTAGCATACAATGTTGTATTAGATTCAGATGTCCACCACATTGATTCAACAATCCTATACATTACTCACCATAAGTGCAGTCACTCCCTGTCACCAAACATTATTAAAATATTATTGACTATATTCCCTGTGCTGTAATTTTCATCTCTGTGACATATTTATTTTATAACTGGAAGTTTATACCTCTTAATCCCTGGATTTATCTGTATCTTCTTCTAACCTGTGTCAAGTGCCAATTAAAAACTGCCTACCTCGTGGAGCTGTTGTGATTAAATGGTATGATGCAGTTAAAATTCTTTGCCCAGAGCCCAGTATATAATAAGTGCTTAGTTAATCCTACTTATTGATCAGTATTGTTGCACAATACACAGGAAAATTGAAAGTTCAACTCTTTAGATTGCCACTGTTAGGTTATTTTCTTTATGATGTGTTATTATGACTTGAATCATATATAAATCATATATTCAATCATATATTGAATTATATATTTTTCATGATAAATATATCAGGATTTCAAGCTACATATGATTGCTTAAAATTTTCCCTTTTCAATAGCAATTATAAACATTTCAACCCCATTACACATTTAAAACATAATGTTTATGCAAAGTATCAGAATCCAGTCCCCCAAATCAGTAAGTTATCTTTTAAGTTTTATTTTCAGAGGAGATCTTGGACTATGGTATATCAATTACTACCTACCCCTTCTGATGGATATCTGTTTGAATGAAAATCTAATCTGTCCACCATTATAGTTTAGGTCATAAGACAGGAAAACTACCTCTTTCTTACAGAAATGGAGTACAGATCTTTGCTTTTATCAGCTGTGTGTAACTTTCACTTGATAGAGAATGCAACTGATGTTTAAAAATTGTCCTAGATGAAAGGCGTTAGTGTGGGCAAGGTGAAAATCAAGAGCCTGTGAATGCATTATAGGCTTAGAGAATTTTTGGAAACTATTTCCAAGTATGTGTAATGCACATTTTCTAAAATGAATAAAAGTTTGAAATAAGCTTTAAATAAGATGTTAAGAAGATGTAAGAAGTGTAGCTACTTTCATCTTAATCAATGCAGCTTGTGATGAGGTAATGAAGAGCAGGCAATCAGTCAGAACCCAATCTACCCAAATGAAATCTTGAACAACAACAGAGGTTGTTTTTTCACTTTAGTTTGTGTTAAGAGAAATGGGCAATGTGAGTGCTGTACCGATTTAATGTGCTAATGAAATCAATTCATCAAGTTTTAAATTATGTAGGAAATTAAAATAAGAAACTGTTCTGTACACAAAAGAGACTATGCCCCAAGAGAATATCGAGCCTCATCGGGGTGGGGGGAGAAGCCCTCGCAAATTTAGGTAAGATAAAAAAAAAGAAAGAAAGAAAAGTTATACATCGACTGCTTTTACAGACATCTCTCTCTTCTTTGCTCCTTCCTTCTTTCCTTCCTTCTTTCCTTCCTTCCTTCCTTCCTTCCTTCCTTCCTTCCTTCCTTCCTTCCTTCCTCCTTCCTTCCTTCCTCTCTCCCTTTCCTTCCTTCCTTCCTTCCTTCCGTCCTTCCTTCCTTCCTTCCTTCCTTCCTTCCTTCCTCCTTCCTTTCTTTCTTCCTTTCTTCCTTCCTTCCTCCTTCCTTCCTCCTTTCCTCACTCCCTCCCTCCCTCCCTCCCTTTTTCTCTCTCTCTCTTTCTTTCTTTCTTTTCCTGTGAGTCTCCAGAATTACTATTTAAAAGGGATACTAGGAATGAAAATCTGGGAGAGGTAGCCAAAAGATTCTTTGTAATGCTGTTAGGCTAACCAGTGTGATGGGGTTCCTCAGATCAATGGTTGTCCACCTAGTTTTTGGGCACCACTGAAGTATCTGGAGGCATTTAAAGGTATGTGAATACAGATAGTTTGAAGCAATTAATTTTCAAATTAAAGAGCTACATCTTTTATATTAAATTTTTCCTAAGAGTCTTTGGCAGAGCTTTTGGTCCAGTTTTCCACTGCTGTATACTTAAATTCTCCAACTTTTAAAAATAAAATACCTCCCTCCTTCCCAGAACTAAACCTATAGTGGTAATTGTACCTGAATATTATAAATCTGTAAAGTATCATAAGAGAGACCAATTAGAATAGTGTTATTGATTTTGAGAAAATAAGGAATTCTAATGACAAGATAAAAATAAATTTGAAAGGACAGTGGTTTTCGACAAACTGTCTTAAGCCAAGTTGATAGAGTATTTACACAAATTGAGAGCTGATAGGCCATTTAAGAAGGATAATTCTTGGAAAATTATAATAAGACTTTTGCATATATCCTAAAGGGAGTTCAAGTAATTTAATAACATTGCTAGATTAACACTCTTTTTTTGTTTCACAGCAATTTTTACTTGTTTTTTAAATTTTTATTTTTTACTTTAATTCCAGTATGTTTAGCATGCAGTGTTATATTAGTTTCAGGTGTACAATATAGTAATTCAACAAGTTTATATATCATTCAATGCTTATCACCACAAGTGCACCCCTATCTACTTACTTATGTGAGAAAGGTATTTCAATACTTACATGTATGAAAATGAACCAAAATATAGTAAGAATAAAATTTGTAGAAACTCTGACTCATCCTAAGAATAAATGATTCATTCATAGTGAATAGATGTAATATAACAAAAAATCCAACATATTTTATATAGTGATATGTTTTACATAAAAATCATATGTTTAAAAGTTGTTTATGAAAAATGAATAGGGGAGTCTGAGTAGCTCAGTCGGTTAAATGCCCAACCCTTGGCTTCAGCTCAGATCATAATCTCACCGTTCATGATTTTGAGCCCCACATCAGGCTCCATGCTGATGGTACAGAGCCTTCCTGGGATTCTCTTTCCCCTTTTTTTCTGCCCTCCCCTGCTCTCTCTCTCTCTCTCTCTCTCTCAAATAAATAAACTTAAAAAATGAAAATATGAAAAAATTTATATAGTCTACTCAATTATGTACTATTAATTATCAACTTAATTTATCAGCAGTAATAATTATTATAATAATAACACCCCTGAAAGAATATTTCAATATTTAAGAGGCTTATGGCCACAAAAATAAATTAAAATAATAAAAATCTTCCTGGCAAAAAATATATCACCTTATGATAAAAGTTTAGTGTAAGGAGTTGAATGGAATTGGTTTTACAAGGGAAAAAAATGTAAAATTTCTGATGGTTAAACAAAACACTGTTGATAGATTTCTAAAATGGGTAATAGTGGATATCAAATCAATACAGTATTTTTATTCCATTGAAAATGTTGAAAGCAGTGATGTGATTGGTTCATTTAAAAATGTCAATGTCTACGTTGGAAATGAAATTCTTAGTAGTTATTAAAACTTAAGATATAAAGCATAGCTGTCTGTTTAGAAGCGTATCTTCTGTATTTCATTTCTATAAACTCTTATGTAAATTAAAGTCAGGGCAAACATTTATTGGGATGGTTTGGACATACTATGGAAAGTTGAGGGCTAGGAAGAGGTCAACACTGAAAATACTCCTTTGCCCATTTATGAAGTAGAATCTTATGCGCTCAATATCCTTGTTTACACTTCTATCTTTCACCAGTCTTTAAAGAAGTTACACATTTCGTAGATTTTTATAAGATATCACCTTTTAAAAAACTGTTGAATAACAGGTATTTTCCATGAATTATTTCATAAAGACTCTCAAGAGGTTTGTGACAGCACTATACTGATCTCTGGCTTAGAGGTGGTGACATTAACATTCAGAGTGAAGAGAGAATGTTCCGTGATCACCTACCTACGGATAGAAAATTTGAAATTCAAATCAGATGACTCTAACCATCGGTTATGCCATGGATTTTTATTTTTTAGTCTTTTATGTCTTGGCATTTCTCAATTTCTGAGTCAAGAAAATAGGGGGAAAATCTGCCCATCTTAATTAAACTGATTTCTTTCTACTTACTAGCAATATATACGACAATAGTTATACAACTAAGAGCCAGATTTGGCTACACTTTCACTATGTCACCATATCTTTCCCACACATTTATTCTTGGAGCACCTGAGTGGCTCCATTGGTTAAGCATCCAACTTTAGTTCAGGTCATGATCTCACAGTTTGTGAGGTTGAGCCCAGTGTTGGGCTCTGCACCAACAGCTAGGAGCCTGGGGCCTGCTTTAGATTCTGTGTTTCCCTCTGTCTTTGTCCCTCCTTGCCATTCACACTGTGTCTCTCACACTCTTTCGAAAATAAATACATTTTTTAAGAAAAACATGGTCTCATTTATAATTATGCTCACTTTGTTTTTTGGCATATTGGAAAATAATTGTTTTTTAAATAAAAATAATATGAATATGTTTCTTCTGTGACTGAAGATTACATATATCCCTGGCAAGTAGGGACAAAATTAAAAAAAAAAAGATTTAGAATAAAAATCGAATGAAACTGCACATGTTAAATAAGAACTCTACTCTCTTTTCTACTGAAATTTCTTTAAGAATACTCAAAATAATTATTGGGATTGAAAAATTTTATTAATTTTTATGAAATATTTATCATATTGCAAAGATCATATTTTTCACAAAATTATTTTATGAAGGCAAATGTCAATTCAATGAGATATGTAAATTTAGTTATTTAAATTTATCACTCTCCTTGTTGATGACTGATGCAAATTTAAAAGGAATTCATAGGAATTCACATATTCTTTAACAAATTTAGAATATTATAAATTCTAACTGCAAAAGACTGATTATGTCTCCCCCTGACACCGCGATTCAAGTATTGAAATCCTTACCTCCACTGTGATCACATTAGGGGCCCTGTGGAGGTGATTCAGTCAGATGGGTGGAGCCTTCATGAATGGGATGAATGCCTTCATCATAAAAACACTTCGAGAGTTCTCTCACCTACTTTCTCTCATGTGAGGATTCAAGAAGATGGCAATGGACAGTCCTGAAAAGGATCCTCACCAGAACCTGCCATGCTAGTAGCCTGATCTTGCATTTTCAGCTTCCGGAACCATGAGAAATAATGTCTATACAACCACCCAGTCTGTGGTACTTCATTAAAGCAACACCAACTAAGGCAGTGACAGTATATGAAGAACGGTAACAGAAAGATAACAAAAGCATCAAAGTCTGAACAATTTTATGTCATTAGCTGAGCAATTACTATGGCATAGACCTAATTTGTTTTCATTTTATTTCATGTTAGATATCCAAACAGATTTTTTTTAATTTCTTTTTTTTTTTTTTAGTTTTTTTTACAAACGTGAATGCTCAGAGTGCTAATTTAGGCCAAATAACTTACTAAAGATGACTTGGTAATTTTTGAGTCTAGACAATAAATGAAACTTGCAATTTTGGACTTACCACCTGTAACTTCAGCTATCATCAGACATGAAAAGGTATGAAGAAATTAATAGATTTTGTTTAGGTTTGAACTGGTCAGAAACTATTGACCCGTTTGTCTCTGAACTACACTACAGTTTTCACATTCAATATCCTAAAAAGTACTAGATCACTGAGGAAGACCAAGAGAAACAACTGTTCTTATCATAATCTATATATTAAGCATATGTATATACATATATATGTGAGCATGTGTGTGTATATATATATATATATATATATATATATTCATATATACACATAGCCTTTATACACCTGTATACTTACACACACACACACACACACACACGCACACACACACATTGGTTAATTGATAACAAAGAGGATACTGTAATTCTCTTAGGAATTACTAAGGAACATTGCACTGAATCTGATCAGGAATGGACTTATTGTTGTTGTTGCTGTTTGTTTTTAACAAAGGATAGCAGCTCTTTTGACTTGCAGAGACTGCTAGGTCTACTCCACACCACCGTATCCTAGTAGCCACAAACACCATAATAAAAAGTATTTACTTATCTAACTCCTTTTTTTAATTTCTATTATATTTACTGAACTCAGCACCTTAACATTAGCTCATCACCCCTCAAACCCAAGTCTTTCTTCATTTCAGATGCTTCACTAGTGCCAGATATCTTTCTAGCATAGACACGATAACACATTCAACTTTATATCTTTTACTGACTGTCTTTTTCCTGTGGCATCATGTTATATAAGGCTAATTACATTCGGGACAAAACAATTAATGTGGAAGAAGGAATAAAAAGTTTAGGGAAAGCAGTTATTGGGTTACTGCTATAATCTAGGTAAGAAATGATAATAACCTGAACCAGGAAAGGAGGGAAACATTTAGAAAACAGTATATTCTAAAGATATTTAATGAGTAAAATAAATAGAACTTGGTAATCAATTAGATAAGGAAAGCAAGAAAGAGGACAGCTAGAAAAACCTAACTCTTCTGAACTTGATCACTAGAAGGTCAGTGATGACATTTTAACTCTGGGGCACAAAAATTTGTAGATGGGAGTTCATAGGTTCCCTTTTGGATGGGTTGAATTAATGATAGAGATATGAAGTGAGTATTTGAACACAGGAGTATGGGTATTCAAGGAGAAGTCAGTGCTGGAAGTCATATAGGTAAAGCAAGAAAAAAGAAGTTAATAAGGGAAAAATGCTTTGAAAATAGTGCAGAATTAACAGAAAAGGACCAAGTTGTAAAGTCCAGGTAGATGAGGTATTAGACCAGATAAAATAAGGTGGAGAAATGGGATGAAAACCAGAAGAGAGATATTGTCATAAAAGACAAGGAAACATGTGTTTTAAAGAGAACTTTAATGATAATCAAACATGAAACTCTATCTCCAATGTTTGCTAACAATTGTGATAGTATCTTCTGCAGATGAGTAAGAATGTAATCCAGACAGAAACAGATTGTTTAGAATGGAGATGATGCATACACACACACACACACACACACACACACACACACACACACACACACACATTCTCTCAAATATTTGACTTAAAAATGAAGAGATAACAAAGATGAGAAAGACCAGAGTATATATATAATATCAATCATACAGAGCTGGTTGGAATGGATAAGTTACTTGAGACCTCATGATCACAATTGAAATAAAAGAAGTAATTAACAAGGTTTGGGCAGAGGGTCAAATTTCACTTTCTCCACTTTTCACTTTCTACTAGTCCCCACTTTCTATTTTAGTTGAAATCTGTGGAATACATCTGCATGTCCCTAAAATGTGTAGAGCACTCTCAGCCTTGCATTCTGAGAGGAAAAGATAATTTGAAAAGCATCAGTGAGTAAATGCGGACACCCCCATGCAAAGAGAACGCAGCAGAAACACGAGGATTAGAAACTTTTTACACCATTTTAATAGGGTTTTGTCAAATAGTGTTAGCATGGGTAAAAAAACTAAGGTTGTTTGCTTATGTTAACCACTAGTTGTTACTCTCACCCATTAATTATGCAAGCACACACCCACACATACACATTTGCCTGTCTGCTTCTACAGCAATAAAATCGTAAAACAATAAAAACGATACATAAGCACATTATGAACCAGGTTTCAGTAATGTCTGGCACTTATATTCAAACTTTCATTCTAAATGATTGGTATGTTCTTTACATAATATATGCATAGCAGGTGTTTCAACCTCCAAAACAGAAGCTCCACTGAGGTAGAAATAAAGTAATTTTTCTGCTTCAGCAACCGGGAAGATATATTTTAAGGAAAAGATATTTTTTGCAACTAAAGCAGAAATGGGCAGGCAAGATAGGGTCAGTCTTAATTATTGATAATAGACCTGACAAGCTAACTTTCAAAGGCTTGTCTAGCTGACAAGGGTCATTTAATCAAATATTTGCATGTAAAGTTAAAAAAAACTGATTTGAATGTATCTGAGTACATAAATATTCAAAGTAGCATAAAAAATTCACATGACTGTATAAATCACTAACTTATTATCTATATATTAGGCTGTAGTTTATTTTGTTGCAGCTGTAATTCCTGGTGAGGAAAAAAATCAGAACATAGCAAAATAATCTGAAACATTCATTTATAGCCTGTTTTATTTTGATTGAAATGTTTGCTTGTATATTGCAGATGATGTATTATAGCTAAATGCACTCAGGTTTGTAAAGTATTAGCATCAACTAATAATGTGTTTTACATTCAACATTTTAGTCTATAGAACTTCAAAATAAGATTTAAGAATTTTTCAAGAAAAGAACAGAAATATTATAAGGGTTTAAATTGGTTTTGCCAGTCAGGTAACTCAGAACTCTTTAGCGAAGCTGATAAACAACATAATATTGTGGTAGAGAAGTTTAGATATTTCCTGGGTAGCACAGTTAGTTTACCATCTGACTTCTGGCTTATGATCTCACACTCTGTTAGCCTGAGTCCTGCGTCAGGATTCTGTGTCTCCCTCTGTCTCTGTCTCTCCTCCACTCAGACTCTCTCTCTCTCTCAAAAATAAATAAACTCTAAAAATAAAAAAAATTAGAAGTTCAGATATTGCTATATTACAGGTATCAAGTAACAAAAGAAATAAATTTTAAAGTGTATTAATATACAATTTTAAGATTACATACATGTTTATGCCATAAATAAAAACAAAAGACATCTTTACTTTAACAAAGATACTTGAGTCATTCCTTTTTTTTTTTCTCACCCCGCTATGGTCCATCAAAGTGTTAAAATAACTTGAGGCCAAGATGAAATTGCTCCTGCCTCATGTTGCACATCATGACCTGAGCCAAAGTCGGATGCTTAACCGACTGAGCCACCCAGGTGCCCCTGTTCTCAATATTCTTGATAATTATAAAGTCTCTGTGAATATTGATTTACAAAGTTGGGAACAATTGTTCCTAGGGAAAATACGGAGTTAAGGGTCTGTGAGACTCTAGTCATGTCATGCTCATCAACGTTATACATAACCTTTCTTTTAATGTGTGCTTCCTTTTCAAAACACTTTATTTAATATCTGGTGTTCATTCATTAACACTGAACCCAGTGCCAACAAGAGCCTATCTCATTCTTGAATAAAGCTTAACATGTATTTTATCAGTAAGGCATATCATAATCTCCTTGCCTTTAGGTAATTCAGACCACACTTTAACACTCTGTTCAGTGGTCATTATAAACAACTCAACCATCATCAACAACAACAAAAATAAAAATACAGAAAACACGGCACCAAATGGACCACGAAAAAGGATACTTGTCTAGAGTATGAATGCTGACACTGAAGCCAGAGAGGCCTTGTTACAGGTCAGCTGGGCAAATCAGAATTTTTGCTGTTTTGGGAATGTCTCTGAATGACCTTGAAAGTGCTGGGAATACTGATTTGGGGGTTATATATAAATTTTAGCAAGTCGGCAAATTTACAAATACAAAATCTAAGAATAATGAGGATTGACTGTATCTCCTTTATACTGCCAATTCCTGATAAATGTCTCCGATGGCATGGCCAGCTAGAATTTGGGGAATTGTCAAAAGCACTTGAAAAGACCTCAAATCTTTAAAAAAACTAAACACATACAGGTTAAAAATAAATTACTCAGAGCTATATCATTGAATGAAGACACATAAGACCATAGCAACTGAAAATAAGCTACACATCTAGGAACTTTTTCTCTAGTTCAATTAGATGTGAGGTTTTTTTTTTTTTTGATGTTTCTTTGTTTTGTCTTTGTGCTTTCTTTGGGAAGAAATTAATGCATGGAAGGATTGATCTAAAATTTGCATTTCTGGAAAATAAATAAATACAAAATAAAATTTGCATTTCTGTCCATTAACAGATCTGTGGGTAAAATCAATGCCCATTGTATTGAATTGGGGCTGCCAATTCTGGCTGATAAATAGTGAACCTATCTGGTAGCATGGGGCCATTAGAAAGACTACAAAAAAAACCTTTGGAACCTATTATTACTCAAATTTTCACATTTTAAACTCCCAACAGATAAAGTTATAACATACTATGGTTTTCTGGGGTGACTGCTTTCTTTCTTTCTTCCTTTTTTTAATGTTCATTTATTTTTGAGAGAGAGAAAGAGACAGAGCATGAGCAGGGGAGGGCCAGAGAGAGAGGGAGACATAGAATCTGAAGCAGGGTCCAGGCACTGAGCTGTCAGTGCAGAGCCTGACATGGGACTTGGACTCACAGACTGAGAGATCATGACCTAAGCTGAAGTCGGATGCTTAACTGACTGAGCCACCCAGATGCCCCTAGGGTGACTGTGTTGTAAGGGCAAATGCTTACATTCCTTCCTTCCATGCATTACATCCTTCCATGCATTAATTTCTTCCCAAAGAAAGCACAAAGAGAAAACAAAGAAACATCAAACAAAACAAAACAAAACAAAACCTCACATCTAATTGAACTAGAGAAAAAGTTTCTAGATGTGTAGCTTATTTTCAGTTGCTATGGTCTTATGTGTCTTATACACACATATATATATATACATATATATATATATATATATATATATATATATATATATATATATATATATGCAGGCCACTGATTTTAAAGAGATTCTTAAAGTATAGGCGTCATTCTATAATCAGTTTTCAAAGTGATTGATGTACCCTTATATGTGACTATAAAGCAAGTCAGGGATGTTACTAAAACCTGGTAGCAGAAGCATGGGGACCTGAAAATCATTTCTGAGTTATTTATAATTCTTAATAAAAAATGAAATGCAGGGACTCTGGGGAATGTAAGTGGTAAATTTAAGGGACAAAAATGAATGCATTGGAGGGTAACACTAAATACCAAGAAGTGACTTTAAGAGATAAAAAGACCTTTTACATTTTTTCAAAGATTCATTGAAAAAGAAATATTTCATATTCCAAAGAGAATACAGAATACAAAATTCAGAGATCTGGAAGCAGGAACAAAAGAGATTAAAGAGAATGGGGCAATTTCTAGATAATCAAGATAGTTTGACCACTCAAAAAACTAAAATATAGAAAAGAAGTTTTTAAAAAAGTGAAAGTCAATATGTACAAAGCTTAATGAGATTTCAACATGTTTTTGTAAAACTCAGCAGATAGAGATGCAATAGTTGACTTAGCAGAGAAAAGGGAGGAACAATTCAGGAGCAAAGTCACCGCATCCAAGCCTAGAAAGTTTAGCATTTGAGGACATCAGATACCTTGAAACCAGTACCGAAGACATGAAGCTTAAGGTTGAGATTGAAAAGAGAAGATAGTTTCAGAAAGATCAAGAAAGAAAATCAAAGTTGATGGTTTATCTGATATATTTGAGCATTTGGGAAGCAATATTCCTAAAAATTATTTGACAGGCTTAATGGAGCAGATAAATGAAACCTATTTCATTTAAAAAAATCTCACCATACTTAAAACCCTATGTGATTCAGTGGAGAACAGTATTGACATAAGCTAAATATTCACATAATCCAAATAAACCCTGACTCATAATGTGACCAAAAGATTCTATTTGAGCAGAAGTAGGAGTGGGTGTCAACTTGGCAGGATGACAAGAGATGATGTCTGAAATTGAAAATTTAGGATGAAACAGTATAAACATTACATAGAAATATGAAGCTGATATATAAAGAAACAGCTGGAAGATATGAAAGTATTTTTCTCTAGCACAGAGTCTGGGGTGGAGAGAGGCTAACTAGACACAGGAAGACAAAAAGGCAATTTTTTCTATAATCCATGGTAACATTTATGTTTTTACAAATTCACTTGAATGTGTTGCTTCTGCTAAAATAAATGTGAAACAAAAATGATAATTAAAGCTGGAAGGGGATATTGGCAATTGCCTTGCTGTTTGTAGTATTGTCACCCATACAATTTTACAGGGTCAGAGGCAGGATGATATTTCTGATATTCTTGATATCTAAACTATGTCTATATGTCTATACAACTATGTACATATACATACACATATATACATATATATACACACATACACACACACACACACACACAAATATTCCTTTCTCATTGGTTATTTGTATTCCTCTTTATGGGCTTCCCTCATGATTTCAGTTTGGGGTTCCATTGCTTACATATGAATGTCCTTAAGGTCATCTACCAACTGCTACCTCTGTTGAACTGAGTCCTTGCTCCTTTATAAAACTGCATCTCTTTCCATACATGAAGCCACCCTATATTATACAAAATTAGACTATAAACTTCTCACTATGGGTTTTTGCTCTCTACATTTTCTCTATCTTAAATATCCTTTTCATCCTTCTCTCTAAATTGAGTCTTAAACAGCAGTCAGGATTCTGTTAAAATCATCACAAGAAGTCCTCTTGGACCATTTCAGTCATCAAATGAATACTCCTCCTGTGTGAATCAGGACCATGTAGAGGCTGGTTTCACGAATTCATTTTAAACTGATTTAAGAATAAAAGGAATTTTTCAGCCGACACCCCTGGAAAAGTCCAGTGGTATAAAAGACTTTGAGGCATAACTAGATCCAGGAATATCCCTTTCTTTGCATATCTCAATACTATTTTTTTATTTTGCCTTAGCTTTATTCCAAGAAGGGTCTTCGAATTGAGTGCCCAAGATGATCAGGAGGATATCCATGGTTTAATCCTACTAGTCTATGACCTGCACAGAAATAGTTACATCTACATTGGTCCAGTAAATCAGGAAGCAGATTTTCATTGGTTCAGCTTGAGGGAGTAAGGCCAGCAAAATGAATATGATAACTAGCCAGTCAGGAGTCATGTACAAACAACTGGGCTTGGGCGTTCATTGTTATATCACATGGTCTGAAGGGGCAAAGGTATATTCCTAAAACCGCCTGAGTTTATAAAACAGATTTCCACCACAGACCCCTCCTTAGCCTCCTCTGACATTTAGCTTTTACTTACATTACTATAACTACACTGTATCTACCCACATATGTTTATGAGTGCCTGTGTTTTCTATCTAGACAGTAGTTTAAGCCTTTATGGAAGGTTACATGTTATATTTATTTTTACCCAGAGACCAAGCCAGTGATCTGTCCAAAATAGGAATTTAATAAAAAATTGCAGATAATGCATAATCATAAGAAAGGATTGCAATAATTAATCAGCATATCTTATGCCAACTTGTTTGTGAAAGCCTATGATAGGGAGATGTTTCAATATGTATCACATCACTCAGCGTAAGGATCAGTTATGAAAAAAATGCTATGTACATAGAGTCTAACCTATTAGCTGTGGCTCTATTCTCCTAAAGACCAAAAATTGATTTAGTTTGTCAAACTGCATATAAACAGGCAGAAAATAATTCTGACCTTATGCAACAACAGAGCATGGTATTTGTGAAACCAAAAGTTTTAAAGAAACACATCATCTAATAAACTGGAAATGGTGGTGACATTTTATAGCTTAAATGTGAAAGGAAAGGGCATTTCATCGACATTCAGGATGTTTTAAAAACAAAGGAAATTACATTGTATAAACGGCATTAAGTAACCTACCAGTGTTTCTCCACATTGTTGATTATTCATGAAGCCTCTGGTTGGGTCTTCACTGGCTCATACACAGCCCTGCCCTATTCCATTCCTCCCCCCTTTGTATGGCTCTCTCTCACTTGGTTATATCAGTTCAGCCACTTCATTCACTAGCTTGACCTGGGCCCCCTCTGTGGCTTCTGAAGCCTGCTCACAGCTCAGGGTTCTCTGGTTCTTTAGCTGAGACCAGAGACAGTCCAGGGGTTTCTATTTCTCTAGCTGAGATCAGAAACAGGTCAGGGTTCTCTCGTTCTTAGGCAGAGACCAGAGACAGCTTCTTATACCAGGCTCTGCTGTGCATGAATCCAGCTGAGAGTTTCACACAGGCAGAAAGCCCTCAGATTCGGTCGTCTATTCTTTCCCATCTAAATCCATAGGCATACACCTGCAGGAAAAGTATCAATGCCCTGGAGGGGACAGAGACTCAAAAGCTGTCTGGTGTGAAATTAATGGTCAAATTGAAAGACGATTGGCAAAATAGGGAAAAGTTACCTCTAAAGAACATAGAGACTGGGAGGTAGCTGCAAAGAGCTCAGGGGCAGCCATATATGAAGGGTCTCAATGCGTTGCCATCGCTCGTAAAGTGTGGTTTCGGGACCGCTATGTGTTCCAAGACCTTTTCATTGGCAACCGAAAGGTCAAACGGACTTATTTTCATAAAAAGTACAGTAAAACCTTGGATTATAACTCATTCTAAGAGTGTTTCTCAAGACAAGCAAACATTTCTAATAATTTTTAACCTGATAAACAAGTGATGTCTTGCGATAGGAGCAGTAAATGGCACCGAAGGTCATGTGATAACAACTGAGTCAATGGTTCTTTTCTTTTTTTTTAAATTTACATCCAAGTTAGTTAGCATACAGTGCAACAATGATTTCAGGAGTAGATTCCTTAATGCCCCTTACCCATTTAGCCCATACCCTCTCCCACAACCCCTCTAGTAACTCTCTGTTCTCCATATTTAAGAGTCTCTTATGTTTTGTCCCCCTTCCTGTTTTTATATTATTTTTGCTTCTTTTCCCTTATGTTCATCTGTTTTGTATCTTAAAGTCCTCAGTATGAGTGAAGTAATATTATATTTGTATTTTCCTGAATAACTCATTTTGCTTAGCATAATACTCTCTAGTTCTATCCACGTAGTTGCAAATGGCAAGATTTCATTCCTTTTGAATGAAATATATATATATACTATTGTTGATAGTGTTAATATAAACATTGGGGTGCATGTGCCCCTTTGAAACAGCACACCTGTATCCCTTGGATAAATACCTAGTAGTGCAATTGCTGGGTCATAGAGTTGTTATATTTTTATCATTTTGAGGAACCTCCATACTGTTTTCCAGAGTGGCTGCACCAGTTTGAATTCCCTCCAGCAGTGCAAAGAGATCCTCTTTCTCCACATCCTCAGCAATATCTGTTGATGCCTGAGTTGTTAATGTTAGCCATTCTGACAGGTGTGAGGTGACATCTCGCTATGGTTTTGATTTGTATTTTCCTAATGATGAGTGACGTGGAGTATTTTTTCATGTGTTGGTTGTGAGCCAATGGTTCTTAAAATTTGCATTGATATAGAAGAAGCATTTAGAAATTTTTTTTTCAGTAAACAAAAAGAAACTTGACATAAAGTCACTTAAACAAAGAGACTCAAATACCTTGAGTCAACAGATTGGAAGGAATGAGAGTGAGTAGAAACATTCAAACTTTCTTTGGTCTGCAAAGTAAAAATTATGCATTTTGTAAAAATGCTAAAGAATTTTTGAACAGATACTATACATAAGTGTTCAATAAAGACTTTTCATTCACCCTATTTTTTTCATTGTATTTGTATACTTTTGACTTGTCAGTAACATATTTCATGAAAATTGAAAAACGTCCTTGTCCTTTCTTCTTTCTTCTCTTCTCTTTTCCAACGTAGACACACAGATAGAATCTGAAAGAAAAAAATTAAGAAAAACATATTTCTGTTACAACATTTGAGTAAATAAATAATAACTTTTGGATATAGCCCTGTTGGCTCTACCCTCTTTCATTAATCACTCTGAACTAAATTTGGATGACTTTTTGTCAACGTAGTGCAATATGACTGTTGGCGTCTAATGGGTGTTTCTAGCTTGTGTTAGATTGAATTTAATGCTGGATAATCACACTCAGCAAGAAGTGGGAGGCAAATGACAATGTTTCATCCCCAAGATGTCTGTACCATCCTCCATACTTTGCCTGGATCACTTTTGGGGTTACATCTTTGCTCCAATATTTATATTGGATTTTTCAGTTTTTAATTAATAAGTTCTATTAAAATAAGCAGCATTATAATAAGTCAGAGAGGTTTGGGAGAACTTTATTTGCATTCCAGTTCCAGTTCATATATTTAAGTGATACATGAGGTGCATGTTTGGTGAACAGAGGTAATTGTGGTTAAATTTCACCTTGACCATCAATAACCTATCAAGAACTCTTTTCTTTTTTTTTTTAACTGTTGGGTATTTATTGCAATAAAACAAAGCTCTACACATCTGATTTTTACCAAATGCTCCCCGGACTATCTCTCTGTTCCATACCAGGCCCTCCAAAGACGAGTCTTCTTCATCTCCCTTGAAGCATTTGCTTTTCCTCTTGTGTTTCATCACAAATCCTCAGGCTTTAATCTTGAGTAATTCTTCCTTCAACACATGGAATAGCTAGACACTGCCCACATACAGTAAGCCAACGCTGAGAGGGAGCAGAGGATGGTGTGAGGGACTTCCTGGCGAAGCTACATTACACATCGCTGCCTCACATCTCAGCAAATGATGACGAGGTGAATAATTGAAACTTTATTTGGGAACCAAGTTAACCACGGCAGGCCTTGGAAAGGTGTCTGTGCAAGCACCGCCAGTGGCCCTCAGTCTACCTCCACTCTCTGCAGCCGAGCCATATTTATTTTTTAATATAATACAATTTATTTTTTAACATATGCAATTATTTTCCATCATTTACAATACAGTAGTTACAATGACACTCCAAACAGAAAAGCAAAGTAAAAAATCAAAACCCCAACTTCTATTTCATGTAATTAGACTTATACAGAAATTAGAAGGTTATGTAATAACTAGTTGATCACCTAATTTCACAGCTATCTGAAGTGGCAATCGTTATATAGCAGTTTATCTATGATACATTCAAGATACATGATACAATTTATTACTTGCCCATAAGCTAAAACACAGCCTGCTTAATACCTTTCCTTAAATTCCACCTCTATACTACAATATACTTGACGTCCATGCAAAAAAAATAGCTACCTTTTATATAGGAAATGGATGATTAAGTCTTTGGTGTTGTAAAAGCAACTTCATTTAAACATAACCACCCCCACCACCAAAAAAAGAAGAGGAAAAAAAAAGTAACGAAAATAATAAGGGAAAAATCCAAGACACACTTCCTAGGGGAAAAAAAAAACAGCATGTAATTTCTGTCCTTGATGGAA
>PJEM01015990.1:0-27686 GCA_004023845.1 Helogale parvula | reverse complement strand
CCTACACCATTGGTGGGAATGTAAACTGGTGCAGCCACTCTGGAAAACAGTGTGGAGGTTCCTCAAAAAACTATCCATAGAACTCCCCTATGACCCAGCAATAGCCCTGCTAGGGATTTACCCAAGAGACAGAGAAATGCTGATGCATAGGAGCACATGTACCCCAATGTTCATAGCAGCAATGTCAACAATAGCCAAATCATGGAAAGAGCCTAAATGTCCATCACCTGATGAGTGGCTCAAGAAGATGTGGTGTATATATACAATGGAGTATTACATGGCAATGAGAAAGAATGAAATATGGCCATTTGTAGGAAAACGGATGGACCTTGAGGGTGTCATGCTAAGCGAAATAAGTCAGGCGGAAGAGGACAGATACCATATGTTTGCACTCATAGGTCTAACAGGAGAACAGGAGAAACCTAATGGAGGACCATGGGGAGGGGAAGAGGGAAAGAGAGTTGGGGAGAGAGAGAGGGACGCAAAACTTGAGAGACCATTGAATACTGAAAATGAACTGAGGGTTGAAGGGGAAGGGGGACGGGGGGAAAAGAGGTGGTGGTGATGGAGGAAGGCACTTGTGGGGAAGAGCACTGGGTGTTTTATGGAAACCAATTTGACAATAAACTACTTTAAAAATAAATTTAAATAAAATAAAATCTTCATTTGAAGGTGAGAAAAAAAATAAAGCATTTGGTTGTATTTTAAAAAGTTTAAAATAGGCATGTATTTTCATTATAGGAATTCCATTTTGAGACATATACCCTAAAGAAACTATTTGATATATATACTCAGAGATAATTATATGATATGAACAATGTTCATAACAGAAACATTTGTAAAAATAAAACATTGGTAAGAACCAAAATTTCCATCAACCAGAGAATAAATAAGTCATTATGATGACAGACAACAGCAAATGCATGTAGCGGTGAGAATGACCTTCACCTGCACGTGTCAATATGGCTAAATCTCAAGAATAATACTGAGCAAAAATCAAGCTCCAGAAAATAGACATATTTTATTGAACTTATAAATAGATAAGGCTAAATAGTATGTTGTTTAGAAACACATTGCTTGGGATATTTAAAAAAACTATTTTTAAAAGAAATGGCATGATAATCACAAACTTCAGGATAGTGACTCCCTCAGTTTTGGGGGGAGGGAGTGGGCTGAGATCAGAGAAACGGTCACAAGATTTTAAGGTACTGGAATGTTCTTTTGCTTAAAATGGACATATTCTTCATATCTGACATGTTGCCATAGTTTTGTAAATATATAAAAACTTAAAAAAAGAGATATCAGTTAGAAGCACAACCGTGACTATGACGTTTTAGAAAATGGTTGCTTCTGTGCTGTGTCCTGAGAGTCTCATAGTCCCACTGTACTCTGCCCCACCATATGTGTACATGTACACTTGTCCACCTCTAGCTGAAGGTTTTGGTGTAGAATCTCATTTTCTACTTAAAATCAAGGCTCAGAGAGATTCTGTGTCTTGGGATAAGAAAAGTCCAGATGAGCTCTCATGTCTTATTAGCAGAAAGCAGCTTTCAGAGGGATGGAGGGGGAGGTAGGGGCTGTTTTAGAACAGGTAAAGAGATGTCCAAGGAGTGAATGCTGCTCGTTTCCTATTGCTGATCTTTTGAATAACTAATTTGGACCACTTGGGTTTGGGAAAGGTCATGAGTCCATAATAATGCTCAAAAGGAATAAAGTGATATAAGTTGCAAGAAGATCATCAATATGAGTTAACTTAATATGAACCAAGTTTCTGGGGCACCTGTCGATGGCTCAGTCAATGAAGTGTCTGACTTTGGCTCCGGTCATGATCTCATGGTTCACAAATTCGAGCCTTGCATGGGGGGAACTCTGCTGACAGCTTGGAGCATCACCCTCTCTCTCTTTGCCCCCTCCCCCACTCTCTCGCGTGTGTGTGTGTGTGTGTGTGTGTGTGTGTGTCTGTCTGTCTGTGTGTCTGTGCGCATGCACGCGTGCGCTCTCTCTTCTCTCTCAAAAATAAACATTTAAAAAATATGAAACCAGTTTTTCCAGTTGAAAGGAGGGATTAAGCTATCTGATTTAAAGGAAAGTGGACTATGAATTGTTTAATTAGAACAATACTGTTGTCTCATCGAGTAATTTAAGCATTAGTGAGGAGCATTGTTTCTGCTCCGAATGAAGTGTAAGAAATGTCTTACAGTGACAAAGAAAGATGAGCCTACTGAGTTAATACTGTGAGATATTGATCTGAGGACAGCAGCTGGCTTGCAAAAGTGGGCCCCAGGCATGGCAGAAGAAATGTGCATCTGGGCGCTGAACCTTCAGGACTGAGCTGCAGATGTTTCCGGCCATGTGCTCCTCACCTGATAAGCTGGCAGGCATGGAACTAGTGTCCAGAGAGTTCGGGAGGGAGCTACTCAGGGCTTCTTGGAATTCTCCTTCCAATCAGGTGTGATTAGTGACACATGATTTTTTTTATATTTGTGAAGTCAGTGTTGCTGTGTCCTTGTTGTGTGGAGACACCTGTTAGAATCTTTAGTCCCGTTAAAGTGCAGGTAGTCATGGCCTGGGTCTGTGTATTCATCAGTCACTGACACTGTGACAGCTATGTGTGTTCCAAAAACACTAGTTCTAAGTTATAAACACTTTAAAGAGTGTCATTTAAAATTAAAAGTATTGTGGGATCAAGTAAATCTGGGGAATTTTGTGTCAATCAGAGTCAAACAGGAATCTTTGAGATGTCCAAGAGCCTTTAATAGGCATTGCAAATCTCCATAGAATGGATTACATGCAGGCAAAGTTTTCTGGGCCCTGATTTTACCATGAATCCCTTATTCCAAGCAGCCTTTTCTCTTATCAATTGATATTTAGAGGAACGTACTGGGAATTGTAAGACCATTCACTCTAAGGCTCATCCCGACCCCTCCACTTTAAGGTCCACATTTTACAGCCTGAAGAAGCAAAGCATCCCATCCAATTTTATGTATCAAGTGTAAAATGTGTATTTCCTTCCTGCCTTTCACTCTATTCAATCATCTCCCTCTTGGGCCACAGGGAAATAGTTGTACTTTGCATTATTGAATTAGAATTTTGGAATTATTGATTAAATTACCAATAACATTGATTAGATATACATAAAAGGAAGGAAGCAATCAATAATAAATTGTTAGGAACATGGAGAAGACCCTAGTTATCTTCATAGTAGACACTTTTCTAATAGGAAATGGACCCTTCACATAAAGAATTGATAGGAAAAGTACAGACAACATTTAATCAGAGAATATTTTGGGGGCTATTTAAGCTAGGAGTTAAGTCTTGCTTAGCAATACAAAGATGTTCTCAAGCAGCTCACACAGACTAGTGGGGCCCGAGAAGTCAATGCAGTCATTCCAGGATAAGGTGATAGGTGACAGAAGTGTACCCAGGATGCTACTGGCATAAAAAGGAAGGCCAAACTTGGTGGGAATTGATTGTCACTCCTACTTAGAAAACTTCTATGACACTTGGTCTGTTTTGCTTTTTTCTATACTCCCAGTGCCTTTCACAAGAAAACGGGTGTTCAGTGATAGTAAGCAATGCTCTTCGCAAATGAATATGGAAGAATTGATAGACCTGAGTGAGCACTGGGAAGTCTGGTCAATACAATAAAGTGGAGGCAAGAAACATATCTACAATAGTCATTACTTATTAGTGTAGTTTTATGCTAGGTATGTCTCTAACCACTTTGTATACATTATCTCATTTGATCTTTATAACAGCCTTGTGAATTAGGTAGCATTATGTGTTATTATTACATATGAGGCAGTTGAGGTGCAGTGAGATTAAACTTAAGGAATTTGTCCCAAATATAACTGGAAAGTAGAAAAGAAGGGATTTAAACTTAGGTCTGACTTCAGCCTTTGTAGCCAGGCTTCCACAGGGCAACTGCAGAGATCTAAAGAATCTAGCAGTGGCTAGTTAAAACACTGGCCACCATTCTGTTGGAATTTCTACCATCCAGGTCACTTCTTGAGGAATTCCACTTACATAATTAAGGCCCAATACACATGCTTGTTAAGCTATTAGCTAAATTAGTTCATTTCCCTAATTTAACACTGCCCCCTTTCAGTTGGCACAGACTAGTACCCTAAGAGAAAGCAACATGGGAAAGTCAAGTTTGAATAGTGGGATTGCTAATTGGACACAATTTAGAGGCCTAATCAAGTAGAAGAAGGCACTGAGAAATTTAAGAAGGAAACAGATAAATGATTAAATGTAAATATATATAATAATATAAATTACATATACATACTATATACATAAGTTACATATATAACATATATAAATAATATACACATATATATTTCCAAATATAGACTTGGGTCCCCATATTAAAATAATATGATTACAGATTACATAGCAAGAGGAAACCCATGTTAAATTAGTTATGCTATTCAAGTTTTTACATTTAGCCAGGGGAAATATTACTTATATTTTGTCTAGGCAAAAAGTTAACTGTTTGCTTACATTTGACCTGAAGTGAGGAGCATGTCAAGAGCAGAGACGTCCAAGTTCAAATGAAGTGTTTCTGCCAATGCATCAGCTTCTTGGAGGCATACATGCCCACCACCTCCACCACCAGGATGTCCGTGTCCTAATTCCTGGAACCTGTGGTTAGTTTACCTTACACAACAAAAGGCTCATTTTAGATGTGATTAAAGTCAAGGACCTTGAAATGGGAAGATTAGTTTGGATTACCCAGGTGGGCCCAAACTAATCACATGAACCTAAAAGCATAGATCACGTCCCAGTTGCAATCAGAGGGAGACGTAAAGAAGGCTGAGAGGCATGCAGGATTGCTGGCCTGGAAGACAGAGAAAGGGCACAAGAGCCATGGGATGCCAGGAGTCTCTAGAAGCTGGAAAAGGCCAGGGAACAGTTTATCCCCTGGACGCTCCAAAAGGAAATGCAGCCCTTCAGACAACTTGATTTTAGCCCATTGAGATTTATGGCAGACTTCAGGCTTGTAAGATAACAAATTTGTGGTTTTCTTAAGCTACTAAAAATATGGTAATTTGTTATGACAGCAATAAAAAAATAATATCTACCAAAATTAGAATTTTAAGTTGATATTTAAATTTCACACAGAAGGCCTCAGTAACTCATGTTAAAAGGTTTCCATGACTTATCTACCTTAAATATTATGTCATGAATATAAGCATATCCATTCAATGAATACTGGTTGGTTCTCTTCTTATTTCGGGGACTAATCTGTAATTTGTTTAAATAACATCAACACCTCTTTCAACCAAAAGAGCGTAAGATTGATTTTCCCTCTGTCAGATAGTGATGGACAAAATTTCTTAAGAGATATTATGGTTCTGATGCTAGTCAGTAGGTTGTGTTTATTATCTGTTTTGTTTTGTTCCTGATATTATTTTTTTATCATGAATTTGGGACAGTTAATGAATATTTAGAATACTTATACTATTAAAAGGTGAAACGAGAGTTTTAAATGCACTATGTGTTTTTATGAGCCTGTTTGTTTTCAGTTAATTTTTTATTTACAGACAATGTGAGGGATTATTGTTTTATCTTATTCATAATATAAGGTACAGTCTTCTGCTTTATGATTCATCTTATTACCTTCCTTCCCCCAGAGGAAAAGAGAAGGCAGTTATACTGGGAATTAGAACTGTTATCAGGCTCAAAACATTTAATTAAACAATACATTTGGTTACTTCTTATCATATTGAATTAATCTTCTTAAATTGCCCTTTTATTACTCAAGAAAGGCTAGGCTATGCTGTAGTAATAAATACATTCTCAGAGGCTATACACAACAAAAGTTTATTTCTCACTCAATGGCTATAACCTTCTTTGATCCAGTTCCCATAGGTACTTAGTGAAAAATTCACATGTCTCAGTATGGCTTGATTCCTCATTTGGAGCCTCGTCTGTGCCTAGGCAGAAGGGGGAGATGCACTGTTCCTGCACACCGGCTTCTAAATGCCTTGCTTTAACAGTGACGCTCATTATGTCTACTTGTACTGCACTCATATGGACGCCCTAGCTTCATGGGAACTGAGAATTTAGGAGGATCACATGGATATTGAATAAACAGTGAAGGTCTCTGCCATAGTTCCCCAAGTCCTAATACCCAATTTCACAAAGAAAGTCATGTGACAGAAAATATTTCTACTGGTAGTTTCAAGACAATGGACACTGAAGTTGTCCTTCTTTGTCATATGGCACCAAACTGGCTTTCTGAGCTGTTGGATATCAGGCTTTTTTAAAAAAGCTCAATCATAAGGCAGTTAAACAAAACATACTAGGAAATGAAAAACTAGATAGGAGGTCCCATTAGTAAACAGCAGACAGAGCATATGCAGTATGTAGAAAGAGCACCAGGTGAGACATTGTTTCTTTTCCAGCTTTGCACATGCTGGTGTTCCATAAATACTCAAATGCATGAACTTCCAGTGTCCTGATATTTGAGGAGACACCATTACTTAGATTTTGTGCGTGTCTAAGATTTTATTAGTTGCAGAATTACAGTAATCCAAACTTCAAGTAAATATTAATGATTTATTTAAAGCAATCTTTCTCAAAGTGTGGTCTGGGGATCCCTGAAACTCTTTTGATGTCTGTATGATATTATAATGATAAATATTTGTCTTTATAGATTTTTCCAAATCCATAGAATGTACAATACCTAGCGTGAACTCTAAGATAAACTATGGCCTTCGGGAGATTATGATGTGTCAGTGTGTTTCGTCCTTGGTAAAAATGTACCATTCTGCTGAGTGCTTTTGATAATGGGAGAGGCTAGCATGTGTTGAGAGCAGAGGGTATGTGAGAAACTTCTGCATCTCCTCGCAATTTTGTTGTAAACCTAAAACTCCTCTTAAAAAGTAAAATCTTTAATAGACAAAACAGAGCAAAACCCACTAGTCATATTGGATTAGGACCCAACCTAACAACTTCATTCTAAAGTGTTCATCTATAAAGACTCAATTTCCAAATAAGGTCACATTCTGAGTCTCTGAGGGTTGGGACTCCAACATAGTTTTTGAAAGAGCTTTTGTGGAGGACACTCTTCCACCTGTAACAGCATCCAACATCACATCTATCAATTGGGAGGACTCTGTATGGCAATCTTGTAACTTTCAGTCTATTACATTTTGTGTTGAAGTGGTGCTCTTAAGTGCGTGTCACCTTTGTCAGAACAATTTGAATATGCATATGTGTTTATGTGTTAAATGCAAATTCTTACACCCTACCTCTGACCTCCTGAGTCAGTTACTCTGAGGATGAGATCCTGGAATTTTATTTTTACTTACTTTTTAAAAAATGTTTACCAGAGAGAGAGAGAGGGAGCACACAAGTGGGGAAGGGGCAGATAGAGAGGGAGATACAGAATCCAAGGCAGCCTCCAGGCTCTGAGCTGTCAGCACAGAGCCTGATGCGGGGCTGGAACTCACAAACCATGAGATCATGACCTGAGCTGAAGTCACACAGTCAACCAACTGAGCCACCCAGACACCCCTGGAATTTTATCTTTTAATATGCAATCTTTTAATATGCAATGCAAATTGATTGTTTTTTGGTGTACAGTTGCATGAATTTTGACACAATGAATTTTGGTCTAGTTTCATGTAACCACAGATAGAACCAGGATACAGAACAGTTGCATAATCCCCAGAAATGTCCCTTGTGCCATTTTTTATGGTCATATACCCACCCCTAACCCTGTAATTGCTGGTCTGTTCTCCATTACTATAGTTCTGGGATTTTTTTCAAGGTTTTAAATAAATGCAAATGTATAGTATGCTACGTTTTGACACCATCTCCTTTATCTTCTCAGAATGCCTTTGAGATTCAGACAAGTTGTGACATATATCCATAGCTCTTCCCTCTTTATGCCGCGTAGCACTCTACTATGCGGATGTATCAGGGTTGGTTTATCTGTTCCCCCATTACAGGAAGCAAACATTTGGTTTGCTTCCAGGTTTTGATCTTATGAATAAAGCTGCTATATATATTTGTGTACACTTTTCATGGGAACATTAAGTTTTTATTGCCATAGTGTAAATACCTAAGTGTAGGATGGTTGGGTGATATGGAAATGTATGTTTAACTCTATAAGAAACTGAAAAATTGTTTTCCAGAGTAGCTGTAACATTTTGGTCTTAAATCTAATGTTTTAACAAGTGTCCTAGGTGATTTTTAGGTAGAGAATAGTTTGAAGACTCTAGCCTAATGCCTCTAGTGGTTCATCCAGTGAGCAAAACTATTATCTAATAATTGTAAGATATACAGTGAAATGGGATTTTTTCCCTCTAAGGTAACATTCACTGTCTTTATCAAGTAAGTTATAAGCCATGTACAGAATTCCATTATCTGTACTTTTCCCTAATTTAATGCATGTTCCTCCAAAGACAGAAATACAAATATTCACAGACAATATGTCTTCACGTCTAATAATAACTTGTTCTATACTACCAAAATGCTTATTAGAGCAATTTTTAAATGTAGTATCTTAAATAGATACAGAGAGAGGAGATTATGTATAAATAGTTGTGCTGAATAATTAATCCAGATTTCTCTCTGGAAGTATATATTATTTATAAAAACTGTCTCAGGTATGTTTTTAATTTTTAGGATTTTCTTGAGCAAACAGAATGAAAACTGATATGAGACCTACACCAATAAAAATGTAAAATCATACTAATCCTTGGTGTTCAAAATCTCTCATAGACTGAAATTTATCTCTGTTCTATGGGATGCTGTCAATCAATACTGCATACAATTGGGGACTGCTCAGAAAAAAAATAATGATGGGGATATGTCACAAGGACATAGGAGCCATCTGAAGAGCTCCCAAAGGACAAAGTCAAAACAATTTAAGCAATAAAATAAGAAAAGTGGTGATTTATAGCCAAAAGCATAAAATAAAAACCCATGAGTCTATACTGATATAAATGATTGACTAAACAAATGGAGGAAGAGACAAATCTCCCATATAGGAAAATTCCAAATAATTTATGTAGATATTACACCTGTAAGGAGATGGAACTTAACTTCCTACTCCTTAAGTGTTAGTTGTGCATAGTGACTTCCCTCTAAAAGGCACTATGTGGAAAAGGGTGAAAAAAATAGTATCTTTGTAGTAGAGAAATTCTGACAAGCATTACTTCACCTATCACTATCAACAGTGATAAATCATGGTGATAGTCTTTACCTTAATATAATATAATATAATATAATATAATATAATATAATAAAAGGGGCATTTTACCTCTGTGGCTTTCTTTCCTAAAACCCAACATGTTAGTTTAAGCATGAGGAAAATGTCATACAAATCTCAATAGAAGACCTCCTACCACAAATCTGACCAGTACTCCTCAAAACCCTCAAGGTCATCAAAAACAAGGAAAGTTTGAGAAATTACCACAGTCAAGAGGAGCCCAAGGAGTATGATGACAAAATATAATGTGGTACACTTTATGGGACCCTGGAAAAGAAAAAATTAAATTGTGTAAAAAGGAAATTTGAATAAAGTATGAACCTTACTTAATAACAGTGAATCAATATGGGTAATTAGTTGTAGCAAATGTACCACACTAATGTAAGATGTTAATAGACAATAGGATGTGGGATCTATGGGAACTCTATTATCTTTGCAATTTTTCTATAAATATAAAACTCACAAAATTAAAAGTTTATTTTAAAATATGCAGAATACAATCAACTAAATGGAATGTATAAAGTATCAGTTGGGGAGAGCAAATACTGCCCTCCCATTTTCAATCAGAAGAAAAACTGTGGGAATGTGATATTGATTTTTGTATTTGCACCTAACAGATCCTTAATGAATTTTCCAAGGATAATTAATGAATATGCTATTTCACAGTGTGAATTTAAGTGAAAGAGATAGTTTTTATATTCATTGAACTACTTCATTTTTCAAAGCATCATGCCAGGCACTTAATTATTTAATGATTATATCAAACCCATGGGAAATATGCCTTTTTTAAAAAATGAAAAATCAGGATCTAAGCTGTTGAGAAACATGCCTATATTAGTTTGCTGGGGCTGCCCTAACAAAGTACCACAGACTGGGTGGTTTAAACAACAGAACTTTGTTTTCTCATAGCTCTGGAGGCTATGAGTCCAAGATCAAGGTGTCAGCAGAAATTGATTTCTTTTGAGGCCTCGCTCCTTGGCTTCCATATGGGTGTTTTATCCCTGTATCTTCACATGGTCTTCCTTTTGTGTGTGTTTCTGTGTCCTAATTTCCTCTTCTTATAAGGACACCAGTCATACTGGGTTAAGGTCACTGAATGACCTCATTTTTACTTGATTACCTCTTTAAAGACCCTAGATCCAAATATAGTCACATTCTAAGGAGCTGAGGGTTAGAATCTCAACATATGAACTCGAGAGGAGCACACCATTCATCCCATAAAATGACTAAATTGGTATCTCTGCCCCCATCCCTACCCCAGTGAAGGAAGTGGTTCTAGTTGGCCTTTATTGCTCTAAAGCCTTTGCTCATTTATTTATAGTATTGGTGTGGTCATTAGCCATGGTTTATTTATGTCTCCTATGATAGTTCAGCCATAGGAGAAGCTGAATTCATAGAGCTTTAAAATTTGTTTTATCATATTAATACCTAGTGAACATTTTTATCTGGAAATGGGAGTTAGTGGTATAGTATAGCCAGACAGACTTAGATTTAGATATCTGTTCCTTTACAATGTAACTATGCTATCTTCTTCCTGAGATTGTAGGGAGCATTAAATGAGATTATACCAATAAAACTTAGCTTGAAACAAAATATTACTAGCATTGCCCTTATTTAGAGGGAATAGTATTATAGTAATTTTATCTGTCTAGTAAATTCAGTAAATATATAGAGAGTACAGTGAAAAGTTCTTCAAGAATTTGGAAACAAAAGAAATATGATTACTTTTGAGAGTTAAACTTCACCATCATCACATAATGGATAAAAACAGTTTTTTCTTCTAGCAGCAGAAGTTGACATAATATGACCGGAGCTATTAATACAGCTAGCGGAAGGATGTGTCACTCTGAGGTAGGGGGCTAGGCAACCCATGGGAGCCTAGAAAAGGAGTTACAGAGACAAATATCAGTAAAACCCATCTGGACACTTTGAGGAAAGAGGGAATTTAAGCCAAGAGAGTTTTGAAAATACCAAGGTCCTATTGCCAAGCTCCCAATTAGAGGATTAATCCTTCAGCCTATCTTAATCTTAAACCATAAAACATTCATACTATACCGGTGAGGATCTTGTGCCTGCAAACCAATTTGACCTGACCACATGTGGTATGAATGTGCTTTTAGAGATTAGATAGATGTATCATCCTAACTTGGGTGTACAATGACAGCTATTTGCTTTTTTAACCATAAGTAGACTTTTATGAACTTGGTTAATATGGTTGAACTATGGATCCAGTATCTGTGTACCCGGGTGCCTGGGTGGCTCATTGAGTTGAGCCTCCAACTTCGGCTCAGGTCATGATCTCACGTTTGTGGGTTTGAGCCCCACATTGGGCTCTGTGCTGACAGCTCAGAGCCTGGAGCCTGCTTCAGATTCTGTGTCTCCCTCTCTCTCTGCCCCTCCCATTCATGCTCTGTCTCTCTCTGTCTCAAAAATAAATTAAAAACATTTTAAAAAAAGAAAAAGAAAGTCTGATATCTGTCTCCAGAAGGCTGGGGACCCAATTTTACCACATTGTGGACTTAACTTATAATGTCCAATACTAAGGGTGCCAGAATTAGCAAATAAATATATGAAAAGTCCAGTTGAATTTGAATTTCAGATAAACAACATTTTGTTTTAGTATTAGTATGTCTCATGCAATATTTAGGATATACTTATGTAGTAAGTATCGATTGTTCATCTAAAATCCAAATTTAACTGGTCATTCTGTATGTTAGCTGGCAATTCTAGAGAGAACTCTTTTAAAACAGCTTAATATTCTTACTTAAAGCACTTAGTACAGATTCTAGCACATAAACATTATAAATAGTAGCACATTCTAGCTTTTTGTAGAAGAAGTTGTATTAAGTGAAAAATAATCACATTTGTGACTGATACCTGTTAAAAAGAAAAACCACAGATCATTGTGCTTTTACTCTTAAAAATTTAAGCCTAAGAAGTCAATTACTAATACTTTTGGTCAGGTAAGATCATATTCCTTGCATTTTGTAAGAGAAGATATTTATGAAGTGACTCAAAATTTTTGTTTTCCCTCTAACCCTGAATGATTATGAAATAATCTAAACTCTATATGAGATTCCTTCTCACTGGCTGGGATGGATTTATGGAGGACATTAACTCTTGGGTCCCAATGTTTAACAAAGTGCCTCCTTTCAATGCATCCACAGGACATCTGGTCACTTCATAGTAGCACAGTGGGAGCAATACGGAGGGGGCAATTGACAGGAACTGCTCTAAAACTTTCTAGGCAAGAATCAGTTGACATCCAGGGTAGCTGAATGTCAGAGAAATGAGCAAGGTGTAGCACAAATCTAGGACTGTAGCAGCTATAGATTGGGCTATGCAAAGCCCTAAGACGCTCCTAAAAGGAAAACAGAAAATCTTGATGGGTAATTTTAAAAGATCCTTTCTTTCCACATTTATCTGCATGTCCAAAAATTACCATAAAATTAAAAACGTTTATCTTCTATTTTCAATTTCGTGGTGGATTGCTATCCACATAACAGTTTTCTCCAGATATTTGTATCAAGTTAATCAATATATTTTTTTCTTTGTGTTTTCCTTGTAATGCCTGTAATGGTCTTTACAAAGACCGCCAATGTCATAAAGTATCCCACCTGGTTAACCCTCCACTGGAAGGAATTCACTTAAAACAGGCCAGATGGAAAAGAAATCTGTTATTCTAAAGATACGCTCTGTGTGGTTCCTGACTTGGACATATATGATCACATCAAAGGGACCAGTGAAACTATATGGTTGAGTCACAGTTGGGAAGTGTTTTTCCCTTGTGTCTAGCTTTGATATCGTTCTTTTTTCTATTATGAGAAGACAATGGCATCATAAAAAAGTAAATGAGCAAAATACATTAAAAGAAGTATATTCTAACTATGCTCTGTATTATCATGCAGCATTCTGCATTCATGTATGCATCTATTTTAATATGATAACAACATTCTGAAGTGAATATAATTATAAGGCAAGCTTTCCTTTGTGGAAATAATATGTAAAAGCTCTGGACTTTCTTTTCCAGCCTGTTTTAAAGAAGCAGTAAAAATAAGCTCTCCTCCTGTTACTTAATTTCAACAAATAAGATAAAATGGAGGTTTAAATTACGTGTCTTGTGGAGTGATTTGGTTGGCAAAGCCAAAGTGTATGCATTCTTTAGGAAATAATTACCCTAACAACAACAAGCATTTATTTGGCTTCTTTTTCAAAACCTTACAAGATGCCTTACAATTAAAACACAGCAAGTCGACCTACTTTCTTTAAGGGTGTTCAGGAATAGGAATGAACAGATATGTCTTTAGTTTTAAGTGTCCAGACAGAAGGGTACTATGAATAGAATCTGGGAAGAAATTCTGGGACTCCAAGAGCCTACAGCTCATGAGTGGGATAAAGCAAGCAGACTGCTGACTCTGACCTTAATGATCAACTAGGGACATATGGTCCTCACAAAAGATCTAACAAATTTCCTGGGCCTTAGCCATTAACCAACTCATCAGTGAGCAATACACCATTTAAGTTGGTATTGAGTTTTGTGGTGATTCAATTCTGGATTGTAGAACCAGAGGGTTCAGCCACCTGAGCCCTGCAACCAGCTGTACCAAGGGCTACCTTTCCTTGTGCCCCAGGTCCTTATAGGTTACTGTATCCCTGAAGACCAAGATTGAGGCTGTACTCTGAAGTAGTGGTTGGGAGGAGGAGAAGTCTACCAGACAGTAGCAGAAGCAATGATGGAACGAAGTTCTCTGGGGGCTAGCAGTAGTAAAATCCAGGAGAAACTTGTAGTACCAACAGTTTCAAAGGCTTCATTTATTTGACTTTCAAGGCAAGGCAGCTTTAGGCAAGTTGTTCAGCCATCTACTCTGAATCTCAACAGGGGCATTCATCATTTCTGACTGGCCTTCCTTACTGTCAGGTCTTCCACTTGGGAGAGGATCTGAAGAAAGAACCTGAATACTTCCCAGAAATTTGGGCTCAACCTTCTGGTATCTTTCTCAGAGGCTGTAGGATCCCAAAGGCTGTAGTCATCTGTAGATATGCGCAAATGATCAGCTTGTACTATTTCAGAATGTAAAGTATCAAGTGTCACATCTAGTTATGGAATAAATAAGTGACAGAGATGAAAGGCATAGCATAGGGAATAGAGTCAATGGTATTATAATATTATAGAGTTGTATGGTGACAGATGGTAGCTATATTTGTGGTGAGCATAGAATAGTGTACAGAGTTATCAAATCACTATGTTGTACACCTAAAACTAACGTAATATTGTATGTTGCCTATACATCAATAAAAAAGTGTCACATTGAAAATTACTTTTTAATAACAAGTATAATTATCAGGGAGGTCATTTTATAATATATAAAATATCAAGTCACTATGATGTATACCTGAAACTAATAGAATGTTTTATGTCAATTATACTTGAATAAAAGAAAACTATACAAATATCAGGGTAGATCAGTGATTCTCAGCCAGGGGCAATTTTGCCCATCCCACTCCTCAACATATTTGGCAATGTCTAGAAACATTTTTGACTGCCACAACTGGGGGATGATATTGGCATCTCTTGGGTAGAAGCCAAGAATGCTGCTAAATGTCCTACAGTGCACAGGATGCCCCTCCAATAAAGAATTACCCAGCTTAAAATATCAATAGTGCCACAGTTGAGAGACCTTGGGTTAAATTATGTCACACTTAAATTATTTTGGCATAGTTGAAGATAGATATGGAAAATATGAGGAAGTTTCAAGATACTGAGATAATAGTCTACATTAGGATATAGTCATATATTCTGCAGGATTGAGGAAAGAGCCCAGTCAAGGTGAATATGTGGGAAAGATTTCGAGGAGGAAGTACAGCTTCAGTTGGGCTTTAACAATTACACAAGCAGAAAGGAGCCGTTGTTGGAAGGAGAAGCAGTTCATCAAAAAAGGAGAAGACTGTTCAAAAGTGCAGCATAACCATCCCACATCTTTAGATCCAGGTGAATCTACAGAGGATTGAACAGCCTCAAAGAATTTTGTTGGGACAAAGTGCCTCCTTCTCTTTTCCTGCCCCTTCCCACACCCCAGAAAGTGTCCCTACTAACAAGACTTGGAGGAGCTGGAATACCGGTGAGAATTGTGAAGTAACTTGCCAAGACCAGAGTGTGCCTGGAGTGCTGCTGTTATGGTGGCCATGCCAATGGCCATGTGGGATTTTGGTCTACAAGAGGACTTAATTACAAGTACATTGAGAAGCTTACTAATTAATGTCACCTCAAATCTCTCATGCCTTTTAAATTCCCTATAGCCAAGGATTTAGGGCTTTGCCTTACTCACATGTACCTTATTTTTTATTTTTTAATTTTTAAAAAATGTTTATTTATTTTTGAGAGAGAGAAGGCACAAGTGGAGGAGGGGCAGAGAGAAGGGGGCAGAAGACCTGAAGTGGGCTCTGTCCTGACAGGAGAGACCTGAGCCAAAGTCAGAAAGAAGCTTAACCAACTGAGCCACCCAGGCACCCCTCACACAGGGGCCCCTCACATGGGCTTTATTAACAGCACTTATCATACACTCCTTTGTTTTGTGCAGTGGCAGAAGTCCTGTGATTCTCAACCATTTTAGCATTTCAATTGGCCTAAAGAAAGAATGCCTTCCCCTTTTAGTAATCAGCACATGTGGGCATAATAAGGTAGGGACAAGGTCAGAAAAAGGTGACTCAGAAATTGGAGGTAGTAATGGATGAGGTTATCCTTTTGCAGAAGGGACTCGTTCTACTTAGATGGTGGTAGTGACTCTTGATTTAACAGACCAGAATGTATTTTTCAGGTAGAGAGCTTTCACTTTAACAAATATGATGAAACTTATCTATAACTATATTGGACTCTGTGACTAGTATTAAGTAATAAATAGTACTAGTAGTAACTGATAGTAACTGGGTCACTGATAATAGTCAGAGGATCTGGTTGGTAATTTGCTACCAGGAAGTTAATGATTTATATGAAATCTACAAAAAAAAGAACTAGAAGAATTGGTATTTTTTATAAGTTTATTTATATATTTTGAGAGGGAGAGCACAAGCGGAGGAGAGGCAAAGAGAGAGGGAGAGAGAGAATCTCAAGCAGGCTCCACGTTGTCAATGCAACATCCAACATGGGGCTCAAACTCACAAACCACGAAATCATGACCTGAGCCAAAATCAAGAATCTGCCACTCAACTGATCAAGTCACCCAGGAATTGGTAATTCTTTTCACCAGTGTTCAGGAATAGAGTGCTCAGATTCTACACACCCATTAACCATTCTTGAATTAAACAGAGACATCCTTCCTATGTAAGGTGGGTCATTTCTCTGACATTTGTGACTATTCCTTCCTACTTTGTTTGGATGCTATTATTATTATCTGATCTTGAATTTCTTCCCTTCGCTAACCTTACCTACCAGAGGGAAATGCCCTACAAGGTGATGGGCTTCAGTTCTCAACTCAAGGGCCTCTACCAGGTAAAGCTAAGGGCCTCGACTTTCCACTTGTAAAATACTTGAACTTCCACATAAGCTTATTTTATCTGGATACAGACCTGGTGAGATTAAGCAAATAGTGATTTTTATCAGCACACTATATGGAAAAGGAAAATCAGAAAGGTCAGTTGGTTTGTCAAAGTTCTGCTGTGTGCTGGAGATGAGACTCAAAAGCAAAATGGCCAGCTCTTTCCACAACACAAGCATTCTGGAAGAGTTATTAACACAAAAATCAGGAAGTGAGAGAATGAGCTCTCTGGGAAAAAATGTCAATGTTTCTCCTGAGCATTTCTCCCAACCTAGTTGACCTAGTTGGGAGAAATCCCCTCCAAGTTCTGCTGTCTCTTTTCCTTATGGCTTTTGTGACTTCGGTTTCTGTTCGGGAGTCTGTTGGGTGGCTGATATTCCTCTCTCATACCCTGGAGACATTGGAGATGACATCAGAAATGAAAAGGAGAGGGGCGCCTGGGTGGCTCAGTTGGTTAAGCCTCCGACTTCGGCTCAGGTCAGATCTCACATTCGTGGGTTCGAGCCCCGCGTCAGGCTCTGTGCTGACAGCTAGCTCAGAGCCTGGAGCCTGCTTCTGGTTCTTTGTCTCCTTCTCACTCTGCCCCTCCCCCTCTCATGCTCTGTCTCTCTCTGTATCAAAAATAAATAAAACACAAAATCTAAAAAAAAAAAAAAGAAATGGAAAGGAGAGAAACTATGGTATCTCCAGAGACAAGCTTAGAACAGGAGAGATTTCTTCATGTACATAGCCTATGAAAGTAAGTGACGATTACAGAGGTGAAGACTAGAGATGCTTGAGGTAGCAGATATTTTGAATTCCAAACTTACCATGTCCTTGATTTTTAGGTGACAAAACAAACTAGTGTATCTCTCTGTCTCAATATTGTTGCTTGTGATTCTAGAATGAGAATGCAAAAAATGACTTGCTAAATAGTAGGTCCCTTAAAGATACTGAGCTAACAAGTAACTGTGTTATAATGAATTATATATATATATATATATATGTATATATATTGCAATGTAGATATTTTGTTTATTTATTTATGTATTTATTTTAATAGTTTATTGTGAAATTAGTTTCCATATAACACCCAGTGCTCCTCCCCACAAGTGCCCTCCTCCATTACCACCACTTCCCTTCCCCTTCCCGCTCCCCCTTCAACCCTCGGTTCCTTTTAGGCATTCAATAGTCTCTCAGGTTTTGCATCCCTCTCTCTCCCCAACTCTCTTTCCCCCCTCCCCATCCCTATGGTCCTCCATTAGGTTTCTCCTGGTCTCCTGTTAGACCTATGAGTGCAAACATATGGTATCTGTCCTTCTCTGCCTGACTTATTTCGCTTAGCATGACACCTTCGAGGTCCATCCACTTTGCTACAAATGGCCATATTTCATTCTTTCTCAGAGAATTATATTTTTTAAATCATTTTGAGAGTTAATCATAGACTTCATAGAAATAATAACATTTATTTGTTTCTTAATAGTTTACTGATCTGGGGCACCTGACTGGCTCAGTCAGAGGAACATGCGACTCTTGATCTCAGAGCAGTGAATTCAAGCCCCAGGTTGGATGTAGAGAATAATTAAATAAATAAAATAGCCTTCTGCTCCAACTCATTTTGGAGGGGGACATATATGAGACTCTTCTTTTTTAAAATTTTTTGATGTCTATTTATTTTTGAGAGAGATTATTTTTGAAAGAGAGAGAGTGTGTGTGTGTGAGTGGAGAAGGGACAGAGACATGAGACTCTTCTTGGAACATAGCTGCCTTTCCAATTTTTCATAACCTATATTTATTTAATACTAAAAGGACTATGTCAAGAAATTTTAAAAAAATTAAATCTTTATAAAGAAATCTCTGTGAGAAGAATTGTGGACAAATTCAGTCATACTTAAGAGCATACCTAATGACCAAAACAATTCAATAAAATATTAAAAGGGGATTTAAAATTAACTTTTTTATTTATGAATAAAAGGTAGGCTAGAGGTTTGAGAAGTTGAATTATTAAAATACCACAGTCTGTGGTGCAGAGATAAAAAAAAAAAAAACCTCTGGAAAGAGAAACCCATCCAGTAATAAGTTAATTATTCTTTCTTGCTTTTAACTTTAAGTTATCAAGTTCCAAATTTACTTAGTAGCTGAAAGAAGAGCATATGTGTGTATACGTATGTATCTTCATACACAAAGGTTTGTCACCTGGTTTTAATTTAAATTGATTTATTTGAGCTTATTCGTTATTCTTCTCTGTGAAGCAGCAGTGTGAAATGCCGAACTCTTATTACATTTTTTCCTGAGGTGTCATGTGCCTCTGGAGCTGCCTAGGTTCCATGATTATGTACTTTATGTTCTGCCAATTTTGATTCATTTTTATTCCTTATGAAATCTCTGTACCAGAAGATTTGGGAGTAAAAAGATTTGCGACAATAACTTGCAACTGCACATGAACCTGCTGCAGCCTATTGTTTTGGTCTTTCTGATATAAGAAAGAAAAATGTTTTGGAATTGTATGATGTATAAACCCCCCAAAGAACTTCCTCTTATATCAAGACCAAAATTCAAAAAGCCTCAGACTTTCAAAAACTAAAACTTGAAAACACCCCTGACTAGTGTTTGTTATCTAAATTTAGCTGTGGTACATAGACAGGTTTTCCATTAGGAAAGTGTGAAAACAAATGGAATCCTAAGCAAATTTCTTATTTGGGAATATTCTTGTGACTCTGAGGGTGAAAATTTGCAAAAATGTGCTTTAGCTTTGTAAAACTGTGATAGAAAAGAATTGGGGAACAATTGATTTCTATTTGTTCTCATAATGAGTATGGATTTCTAATATTATAGGGTAGGGTTTCCACTTACTGATTGGAAAGTAAATTCTTACTATGAATTTGTTTCCTGAGACCCTTTTGATACTATTACAGTTTTATTCTAGGTAAATATTTCTTGCAACCCTCTTTTCTTCAAGTGTGTTCCAGCAGCAGATAAACAAAAATATATTATCATAGTCTAAAAATTTTAGAAAGGCACTTGTGAACATATTCAGGAACCATATACTTTTTGAAATGTAATTATCTGGATGCTTTAAATAGAATAGAGATACTTTGTTAATATGATCCAGTGAAGAGAAAACCTAAGAAATATTGTTCCTACTCTCTTAGATAGAACCTAAAACTCTTGGGGATAGTGAGAGAAGTTCCTGGTAATCTGTTTTTTCAATTCTGAGAAATTTTCTTTTTTGGCTTGGTCACACTTGGAAGCATTCAAATAAATTCAACAAAACTGAATTTGAAGCACTTTAGTAAGCATAGTAGATGACACAAAAGTTAAGGAAGACCATGTACTTCCTGATGCTTTCTGAGCATGCCTCACAGGACACTGGCATAAGAATTCTTCCTGCAAGAGCATTTATATTCTTTGTAATTGTGTTCCCTCTTTTCCCTACTAGACTGTATGTTTTTGGAATAGGAGGGTGGGATCATACATATCCCTATTGCCAACAGATAACACAGTGCCAGGACCAGAGGAGACCCTTGAGAATGCTTATAGAGAAAACAATGGCTTTCATTTTTGATAGTAAAAAAATGATATTTAATGTTAATACATGCTTGTGTACTTTATTAACTCTATCTTGCTTGTCAGATTAAAATAATAATAATGGAACTTTCCAGGCCGGGTCCTCATTAAGCCAAAATGTACCATGTTTACTAGCAGTAATATCTACAAATGATTATTAATATGTCTCTTTTACTCTGCATTTATGACCATGAATGTCACCCCAGTTGGCCCAGAACCATCTATTTAGGGGAAGGGGATAATTTGAGAAACAGGCAAGATGAATATAAAGAGAAAATGTAGGTAATATGCAGTTTTGGATACTCAAAGTAGGACAATATCCTTTCATGTTATGCTATTTATCTTTATTTTTGTATTTTTGGAAATTTAACACTCTTTTTTAATTAAATGACAGAAGAATTAACTTCCAGGATAGCAATAATCAAAATTAATGTGTGCTGCAAAGTATACTACTAAAAGAGTGTTAAATTTATATGCTACTTATCTTAAAAAAGAATTTCCAAGTTTCTTTCATTTCCATTTAACATATCAAGGGCTTAAGTTAGCTTTGGACTCTGACAGAAGAAAGATTTGACATAGGGAAAGTAAAAGGAAACTCAGGGTTTTTCCAGAGCCTGAAGATTATAGCACAGGTAGAAGAGGCACAGAGAGGAGAAAATTAATCAATTGTGTATATCCAAGTTTTCCTTTCTACAGATTTGGCTCACTAAAAGTTAGTAAGCGTTTCATGATAGGTGCCGAATGGGGAGAGGCTCTTGCCTACACTCTTAGTTTTGGACTCTGGAAAGACATACTGTCTTTAGCTTCTCGTAAGCAACCTGGGGCGGGGCAATATCAACCTGAGTTGACAGTGAGCAATTAAAAACAGTCATTTTAATTTTCCCATGGGATACAGATGCTGAGCTGAGCTGTAGAGAGCTAGGCATCAGGTCCTTTGTGGCAACAGAGACTGAAGGCAAATGGGCAAGTGAGGACACTGAAAAAAGGAAGTGGGAAGAATCAAGGGTCTTTAAGCAGTGAAGTTAAAGTGAAGAAATGGGCAGAAGACATGAACAGACACTTCTCCAAAGAGGACATCCAGGTGGCCTACAGGCACATGAAACGATGCTCAGCATCACTCATCATCAGGGAAACACAAATCAAAACCACACTGAGATACCACCTCACGCCAGTCAGAGTGGCTAAAATGAACAAATCAAGAGACTATAGATGCTGGTGAGGGTGTGGAGACGGGCACCCTCCTACACTGTTGGTGGGAATGTAAACTGGTGCAGCCTCTCTGGAAAACAGTGTGGAGGTTCCTCAAAAAACTATCCATAGAACTCCCTTATGACCCAGCAATAGCCCTGCTAGGAATTTACCCAAGAGATACAGAAATGCTGATGCATAGGAGCACATGTACCCCAATGTTCATAGCAACAATGTCAACAATAGCCAAAACATGGAAAGAGCCTAAATGTCCATCATCTGATGAGTGGATCAAGAAGATGTGGTATATATACACAATGGAGCACTACATGGCCATGAGAAAGAATGAAATGTGGCCATTTGTAGGAAAGTAGATGGACCTCGAGGGTGTCATGCTAAGCGAAATAAGTCAGGCAGAGAAGGACAGAAACCATATGTTTGCACTCATAGGTCTAACAGGAATACAGGAGAAACCTAATGGAGGACCGTGGGGAGGGTAAGAGGGAAAGAGAGTTGAGGAGAGAGAGGGATGCAAAACTTGAGAGACTATTGAATACTGAAAATGAACTGAGGGTTGAAGGGGAAGGGGGAGGGGGGAAAAGAGGTGGTGGTGATGGAGGAGGGCACTTGTGGGGAAGAGCACTGGGTGTTGTATGAAAACCAATTTGACAATAAACTATTCAAAAGAAAAAAAAGAAGGCACCCAGGCACCCAAGTGACTCCACCCAGCTCTGCTCAAGCCAAGGCCAGACTGCACATTCCACGAGTCTTGAATTCCACCAGCCATGAATCAGCACAGCATCAAGCAGCTGAATAAGACACATGATCCCTTGAGACTACATGACTAAATTGACAACCAGTCGGAGTGCACTTCGGAACAATATCTGATCACATATAAATGAGAATGTTACCTTTTGTCTGCACATCCCATTGTAATTAAATGCTACAAACCCAATTATGAGAGCAGCAGTCGTTTGCCAGAATCTGGGGACCCAACGAGGTTGTTTCAACTTGTCAATGATCGAGCAGTATTAGCACAGAGCGAGGTCTCTCTCAATAACCATCAGTGAACTTGCAATTCTTTCATTAAAAAATGTTACTGATAGGAGAGTGTCCCCCTTCTTTAGTCTCCTGAGATTTGTCATTCTAGATTGCTGTATAGGTCTGGATAGAGACATAATGACTGTTTTCAATTCATTTTAGAATAGTCACAATAATGACTTTTATAACATATTAGAATGCTTGCATTAATGTTTCCTGTGCAGCAGAAGAAATAAGTTTGTTATACATTAATTTAATTTATTGTATATTGTGTTAAATGTTATATTAAATTAAATTTACACACATATATATGTATGTATATTTTCACAACCACTCTGCAGATAGAAATTATCCCATACTTGATGGAAAGTGACCCTCCAATTTACATTTAGCATATGTAAATTGCTAAATATTACAACTAGAAAGAGGAAGGGACCTTTATGTACTGGGTGAATGCTTATCATGAGTCACAAGCTTTTCATAAGCGGCTTGAAGTATCTTCAAGACAACCCTATCAAGTTGATAGTAATATGCCTATTTTATTAATGAGAAAAATGAAGTAATTTGTTCAAGATTGCACAGCAAGGGGCGCCTGGGTGGCTCAGTTGGTTGAGCATCCAGCTTCAGCTCAGGTCATGATCTCACAGTTCGTGAGTTTGAACCCCATGTTGGGTTCTGTGCTGATACTCAGAGGCTGGAGCCTGTTTCAAATTCTGTGTCTCCCTCTCTCTCTCTCTGCCCTTCCTCTGTGCACGTGCTCTATCTCTCTCTTTCTGTCTCTCTGTCAAGTATAAATAAACTTTGTAAAAAAATTTTAAAAAAAGATTGCACAGCAAGATTAGAACCCTGGTCTGATCTGACTTAAATGCTGCTGTTCTTTCCATTCTTCAGTCTTTCCCCATAATTGTGTCTCTTTGAAGATCAATTTGACCACTATAAAATTCATAATATAATATAGAGCCTCATACATTATTTGTAACTTCACTTATTATTTGAAGGAAGAAAGAGCAAATCAAAACATAATAGACTGAAATACAGTCTAAACTCTCTGAGTCCTTATTGCCTTCTGTTTTATTCTCCTATCTTAAGAGGATTAAATGAGATAATATATTAAAAACTGCAAAACACAGGTCTGGCACACAGCAGAATCTTAAATCATTTTACCTATTTCTTCCCCTATAAAATCAGAATATGTATATATACATATGTACCAGCACACGTAGACACACACACACACACACACACACACACACACACACACAATCTACTCTATGTAATTTTGTCAGCACTATAAAGGCTAAAAATAAAATATTTGAGTAATTTTACATTAGAGTTTTTTAATAGATGCAAAGTAATTTGAAAAGATACTTGACTAAACATTTAAATCAGGAAAAATACACAGTTTAATCAAGCCAAAAAATCTTAAATTGATAGTATTAAAATTATAAGACTTTATTCGAGCATCAGTTAACTACATATTGCTATATTATTGTAATTGAAAGAAATGGCACTTGGAAGGAGCTTAAATGTATTTTGAAAATTAAAATGTTTTAAATAAAATACCAGCTTATAGGTTTAAAAAAACTATAATTAGACAAAATATGCCTTGGTAAATGCATGCTTTTTACATCTTTCACAAAACAAAGATGCTTTGCAGAGCTGAGCAATGGAATGTTTGCATAGCACTCCTGCTCCCTGGGATTTCAGCCAGTCCATCTGGTCATCTAATAGGGGGTCTGAAGACGGTGGGTGATCTTACAGACCATATGTGATGCAATACCTAGGAATAACTGGAGCTTGGCTAATGACGTGGCAAGGACCTAAATTTGGATTTAACTTGTTTTTATTGAGCAGAACCCAAACTTCACTGTTATTTTTGCACATTTCTTGCTTTTTATATCATTAAGTCTGAAAAGTGACCTGCAAAAATATACCCTTTTTCACTAAAGACGTGTTTCAAATGACCTGTTTAATAATTTAATTATGCCTCTTATCCTACGGTCAGTTCTAAAAAGCCAAGAGAAATACTGTTGCAATTCTCCTGCTAACCAATATTAAGACTGGAGCCCACCATTGAGTGTTCGTTGGTAGTATAGCTATGAATGAGTGACCTGGGTTATTTCTCTGAGCCAAGATTGTCCTTTAATCTCAGAGCTGAAATAAGAAAACATGAATGTACAGCCATTGAGATTATGGTACAAATTCAATGGGGTGTTATTAAGCCTAAGAGTGAGCAAGAAGAGATTCAAAGTAGATGAAAAATAAAGGTCTGATAAGATGATCATCATAATCAAGTGATGATGGAGGTCTCCCTAAATCTTCACCCTGTTGTCTTTTCCTAGATGAACATCCTCCTTTGTGAGGTACAATCTCATTTAAATAGTTAACCTTCTTTTTGTCACTTTACCACCATGTACAAATATAGCAAAATTTGTCAGCAGGGAGTAGGCCATAGGAAATAGAACAATGTAAGGAGCATTAAGAGGAAATACATTATTCTGAGCTGGGTTTCTTATTCAAAACCCCACCAATTATTTGCCCTAGATTAAGAAGCATTAACTCTGATCCTCTGTCTTAGATTTCACATATCAGACTACATCTGATGTTTAGAAGCAAATTAAAAGTCTAATTAAGTTTTTTATAAATGCCACCATCTAGTTCATCTCTTTTTACAGGTTAGAAAGCAGAAGGGTTGGGGTGCTCTCTTAATTTGTACTGTGTTGCTTTAAATTCCAGTTTGTTCTGGTTTGTGATTTAAAAACTAGTAAATATGCCAAAGAGATGCCACCTTTAATTTGGCTATGTGTTGTCAGACTGTTAGGAACCAATTTTTTTCTTGAATACAAATGGAATCATTTGGATAATATTAACTTTTATGTTCAAAATTGGCCTTGGATTACTCTCAACATCACACTCAATGGAGGATTATAAAACAGGAGAGGCTGATGTTTAGGTGTAAGGAGGGTTATGGACATGATCAGCACTGAATTCCTTCAGTTAATTTATCAGCAGGTTATTTGATTCCCATTAAAAAACACATTTTGTTTTGTATTTGTGGACACTGATATAAAGAATGACATGAGACTGTCAGCGGCTCATCTCTGTAGCAATTGTGTCATGAGGATGAGAATTGTATTTTTGTTACTGGTTTTAGTTTCCGGATGCTGATTTCATATGGAACAGAGACTCCCATTTAGTTTAGGTGAGCAAGTATAGTTAAGACAACAACATAATACTTTCAAGTTAAAAAAAACAATGAACAAGTAGAGCCATGAAATTATGCTTATTGAACTAGCTCTAAAAATGAAATTAAGACTCCAGATGATACGGATTTCCAAACCAAGAGGCCCGCAGGTATTTTCCCTGTAAAGTTTGTGACAGAGTCCCAATAGGAATATATTTAACAATCCATTCAATAAATATTTATTTTCCATCCACCAGAGCCCAGCCGGGAGGTAGAAACCTTATCAGTTATGTGAACGGAGAGAATTTAATATAAAGAATCATTAACTACATATCTGGTGACTAAGTAGGTACCTGAAATTTTAAGTACCGTGGTAATAGGACTATAGAAAGCAACCCCTGGGCTGAAGGAATAAGGATAAAGATTAGAATAACTAAAACTTGGAAACTTAAAGAAGTTTCCACAAAGCTGAAACTTGTACCTCTGGGGAGGAGTTGCTGCTTGCCTGATGCTGGTGCCACCGAACTTAGAGAGTGACTCAGGCTGAGACACAGACCTTTGGAGAAGGGGCACCACGCACCTGTGCTGGCTGCTTTTTTTTTAATGTTTATTTTTTGAGAGAGAGACGGAGACAGAGCACAAGTGGGGGAGAGGCAGAGAGAGAGAGAGAGAGAGAGGGAGACACAGAATCCGAAGCAGGCTCCAGGCTCGATGCAGGGCTCGAACTCACGAGCTATGAGCTCGTGACCTGAATCGAAGTAGGATGCTTAACCGACTGAGCCACCCACGTGCCACTGTGCTGGCTTCTTGATCAGAAGTAGTGTTGAATGGGATGCCATAATGGTAAATGAGGGATTCTATAAATCTACAGACTGCAGTGCTGGCATATGCAGGATGGACAAGAAGGCAGAACCATATCCAGCATAGACAACTATTTCAGTGAGGACTAGGTCCCCTTCCATGGTGAGAGAGGTCCAGTGTAATCAACCAGCCATCAAGTGGCTGGGAGGTACCGTGTGGCCATGGTGCCATATTAAGATCTAAGTGTTCATTTCTGTTGTTGGTTGATAACCAGTGTGAATGAGAGCAGACTTAGTGAGAAGCACTTACACATGGGCCCATTGGGCAAGTATTGCATATTTGGGGAAAGAGACTGACACAGAAACATGTTATTTGTCTACCTTATCACTGAAAGCTTTTTCTGTAGTAGATGCCCTTTGGTGGGTATTCATATGGAACATAAAAAGCCTCCCCCATATTTTGTGCCTAGACTGAGGTGTCCATCTACTACCTTTCTCTCAGATTACCTTACCATACTTTCAACACTGTTCTTTCTAACTCCCTGACCATCCAGCCAAATGATTAATTATTGCCTATAAATCAATAAAGTATGTGCTTCTGACCACTTATTTCCATACAGAGTGGAAAACCAAATATACCACTCAAAGCTCTTTCCATGGAGAGATTTCTCTCCACTCTTCTCCCTCAGACCATCTACAAGTGGAGTTTTAATGATACAGATATCCATTCTTATTTGGTGCCAGCATTTCAAACAGAACCATCTGGAAACTAGGCCCAGTATTTTTTTTCCTCCTCCATTCAATGATCATAGGAACCTCCCCCAAAGAGACATAAATGTGGATCAAGAGAGGGAACTCAGTGCAACAATAGTCAATGCCAACCTGAATTTTGTGCTTATACAATGTACTTACATCTTCTGGACCTGCTTAAGCTTGATATTTTATATGCCATTTCCATTTCTTGATATATTGCAGCTATATATGGCCAACATTAGGCTTGGTGGGGCAAATTTATGATGGTCAATTGATATCATGTGGTTAGGTGTTCAATCTGTACCAGAACCAAATAGTAATGTAGAAGCTGTTTCTCAGAAAGAGAATGGCTATATGCAGAAGAGAGCAAAGTTTTGATCAAAAACCCTTAGCAGTCCAATTCTTTTTTTTTT
>PJEM01015989.1:0-27674 GCA_004023845.1 Helogale parvula | reverse complement strand
ACAGGAAAAGGGGTGGGGGGCACAGGGCAGGGGCAAAGGGGCAGGGGGAGGAGGACAGGGACAAAGGAGTGAGGCACAGAGGTGGTAGCGCGAAGGTGGGGGTGTTGGGGGGCTAGAGCAAAAGGGTGAGGGGCAGGAGGCAGGGGTGTGAGGCAGTGGTGAGGGGGTAAGTGGCAGGGGTGATAGGGTGAAGGTGGAGGTGTTGGGGGGCCAGGGCGAGGGGCTGAGGGGCACCGGGCAGGGGTGAAGAGGTGGGGACAGGAGCCAGGGTGAAGCACCCAGGGCTCCGGCGGAGGGGACAGTGTTGGAGACCCCACGCGTGCATCACTGTCTTCCTGGAGGGGCTTCTGCGCTCCGTGAACTGTGGACACTGGGCAGCGAAGTGACCTCCCAGGTGCACAGACCGAAGATCTCAGGTGGAACGGAGGCCGTGGGGACACACAGGCCTCCCAAGTGACACAAGTGAACGTGGTTTGTACATAAAAGAATCCTCTAGGTCTCGAAACCGCAAACGACATCGAGAAACAGACATTACTGAGCCATTACTGGGGATGGTCACCTGCGCGCCCCCCCCCCCCGCCCCCGGAAACACAGCACACACCCTGGGCTTGGGCCTCCAGCTGGAACCCGGAACGGGGCCGTGGAAGGGGCTGGGCGCCACCGCTATGGATCCCGCACCCCCGCTCGCTGCCCTGCTGTGGGGAGACCCCAACGCTGGACCATGCTCACAGGCACTGCTGCACTGACGCCCCGAGGGCTGGGGGTCAGCAGGGCCAAGGTCTAACAGCACAGCCCAGGTCCAGACTCCAGGCGCGCTCTGCCTCCCTCCCTGCACCTGGTGACTTCCTCACACCTGGGTGCCTTCCCCCTGCACGCAGTGATTCTGCACACCTGTGTGCCCCCATTTCCGGTGGACCTTCCCTCCTTCGGTGGCCCCGCCCTAAGCCGGGCATCTGCTGCTGGCCCCGCCCTCCCACGGTGGCCCCGCCCCCACACCTGGCGTCTGCTGCTGGCCCCGCCCCCCGCACCTGTTGTGTGGGCTGGTCCAGCAGCTCCACGGAGTGCTTGTGTCTGCCCTTGACCCTGGAGACGCTCTGGAGCTCGCACAGCCGCTGGCCCTGGTGCCTGCTCGTGCAGGTGCCCTGCTTCACGCCGGCCAGGGCTGTCAGCAGCTTCATGGCTGCCAACAGAGCAGGGCCATGACCCCGGGGCCGTGTCCACGGACCTGTGACCCTGAAGCCTGGTTCACCTCCCAAAGGAATGACTGTTCGCAGCCGTATTTAGAAGGGGTCTGGGGGGGGGGGGCACACTGGACAGGGTGTCCCATCCTGCCCCTGCTGGGTCACAGGTGTGCAGAGGGTCACCCCCAAACAACAGCCATGCACGCTGACCCAAAACATGTCTTAGCGTCCCCGGGGCATAGACATACCCCACAGCCTTCCCAGCTGCAAGGTCACGTCAGTGACCCGCAGCCAGCAAGACTCAACCATGACTCAGCACATCTCAGAAGGCACACAAGGCCAGCAGACACAGCTGCACCACATACCCCTGTGGGCCAGCCCCGGGGACTCTCGTGAGGACAGAGGGACAGGACACACCTCGTGGGCCAGCCCTGGGGCCTCTCTTGGGGAGAGAGGGACAGGACAGGCCCAGTGGGCCAGCCCCGGGGACTCTCGTGGGGACAGAGGGACAGGATGTGCCCAGTGGGCCACCCTTGGGGACTCTCGTGGGGACAGAGGGACAGAACATGCCCAGTGGGCCACCCCTGGGGACTCTCGTGGGGACAGAGGGACAGGATGTGCCCAGTGGGCCATCCTTGGGGACTCTCGGGACAGAGGGACAGAACATGCCCAGTGGGCCACCCCTGGGCCACCCCTGGGGACTCTCATGGGGACAGAGGGACAGGACACACTTCGTGGGCCACCCCTAGGGACTCGTGGGGACAGAGGGACAGGACATGCCCAGTGGGCCAGCCAGGGGTGTCCCCCGTGTCCCCTGGCCCCCACCTCACAAGTCCCACAGCCCCGCCCCTCGGGCCTGTGCCGCGTCTCACCGGCCAGGGAGCTCGTGTGCCGCAGGCTGTGCACGGCCGAGCTGGCGAGGCTGCTGAGCATGCAGATGACCGTGTCCATGAGGTGCCCGTCACACAGCACTGAGGAGTGCGTCTGCTGCACCAGCAGCTCGGTGAACTTGCAGAAGTTGGCCCTAAACCTTTTCCAAAAGGGCCCCGGCCCCACGATGGGGTAGAAGTCATTTTGCTGTTTAAGGACAGAACAAGGGAGCAGGGGTGAGGCCCTGTGCCCGGTCCTGGTGTCCCCAGAATCACAACACAGACCTCTGCTCCTGGATCAGGGTCTGCAGGTCACATGACCACACCCCGGCCTGGCACACGTCCACCCTGACACAGAGTGAGCCAAGTCCCCCACCCCCTGCCCCTGGGGGTCACACATCCACACTGACCAGGGTGACCCCAAATCTCTCACCGCACCCCCTGCCCCTGGGGGTCACATGTCCACCCTGCACAGGGTGACCACAGTTCCCTGCCCCTGGGGGTCACACGTCACAGTGAAGGTGACTGCACTGCCCAGTCCTGCACCAGGGACTCATCCACCCACACTCACCAGAGGGACCCCATCTTCCAAGACCCTGCAGCTGAGGGGTCAGATGGACCCCACCTCCCTGAGACCCAGGACCTGGGGGTCACATAGCCGGAGGCACCAGCGTCACCCGCCTCTCCCACACCTGCATCTGAGCGGATCGTCCCCTGTCCCTTTGTCCAGGTCAAGAGGTTGTGCAGGGTGGGGCCTCATGTCACCCCTGAAGGAAGCGTGCAGGCCACTCTCCCAGCGCGTGTCCCAGAGAAGCCGGGCCCTCCTGCTTTCCACTCTGGCCCATTTCAGGTGTTTCAATCACCAGGTGCTGCCCTTGGCCCTCCCGGGGGGCCCCAGCGCACCTGCTCCCGCACAGGCCACCCGCACAGCCAGAACGGGCTGAAGGAGGTGGCCGGCTCTCGACTGTGCGGGACACGCAGCCGGGGCTGGGAGACGTCTCAGCCTCAGCAACACGTCGCAGGCGCCTTCGCAGATATGGGTGGGACCCTACCCACTGCCAGTCGGCCCTCCTGCCAACGTCTCACCCTGCGCCCGCCAGTCAGTCCTCCTGCCACCGTCCTCCCAAGAGCCCAACAATCAGCCCTCCTGCCACAGTCCTCCCATGGTCCCACCACTCAATCCTCCTGCCTCTGTCCTCCCGCATGACCACCAATCAGCCCTCCTGCCACCGTCCTCCCATGTGCCGACCAATCAGTCCTCCTGCCAATGTTCTCTGTCGTGCTCGCCAATCAGTCCTCCTGCCACTCTCCTACCCATGGTCCCGCAAATCAGCCCTCCTGCCATCGTCCTCCCACATGCCCGTCAGTCAGCCCTACTGTCACTCTCCTCCCATGGTCCCGCCAATCAGTCCTCCTGCAACCATCCTCCCATGTGCCCACCAATCAGCTCTCCTGCCACCGTCCTCCCATGGTCCCGCCACTCAGTCCTCCCGCACGCCTGCCAATCAGCCCTGCAGCCACCGTCCTCACACGTGCCGCCAATCAAGTCTTCAGGACCACCTGCCGCCAGCCTCCCTCCACGTATCCTAGGAAAGGGGTGCCAGGTCCTAACGGCCCCAGCCTTGCCTTTTTTTTGCATGTGGTAGAAATTTGTCTAAATTACCTGCATAGGCTCCCCAAGACCCCAAGGGAAGGTGACCCCTGAAGGGAGGTCAAGGCTGGCAGCCAGAGCCCAGCAGGCCGGTGCCCAGCCTCACAGCAGTAGGGGCTGTCCGTGGTCAGACACTTCCCCCACATTTGGTCCCTGGGGCACTGCACTCCCCTCCCCAGTCCCTCCACAGAGCCCTTCACTGCAGTGCACCCGTCCCTCCTCCGCTGGGAGTGGGGGGCACGTCACAGCTTCCTGCCTCACTCGCATTCACACCTTGGTGGGCAGGGACCTCCCACGTCACGTAGGACCAGTCCTGGCATGCCTCCCGTCTGCAAGGTGCCCCACAGCCTATGCCCCCGTGCCCTGCACCCAACCTTCTCCAGTGTGCTCTGGGCTCAACCCTCCGCCCCCTTCTCTGTGCTGGGACGCGGTGCCCACGCCCCTGCCTAGCGCTCCCTACAAACTGCCTCTCCACGCACCACTCCCTCTGCCCGGCCCTAACCTGCCCGGCTCCCTCCATTCTCCCCACAACTTGCTGAGCCTCCCAGCATTCACTGGGGTATAGGGGGAGGGGTGCCCTCCCAGGGATCAGGGACCACCTGGGTTGCTCACACTAGCCAGCCTCAACTGCGGGCCCTCCGAGCTTCAAGACACCTGATGCCGGGGCTCCAGTGCCACTCCCCCATATGGAGGCCGGGGCACATCTCTCACCAGGTAATAAGCCTCTCCTGAAGCCTCCCACACCGAGGCCAGGCCAGGTCTCTGAGTGGGTCAGCAAGGTGGGTCCTCAGTCTCCAAACTTGGTGCCCTTTGAGGGGTCACCCCCCCCCCACGCTCCCTGGGAGTGCAGGAACACGTGCTATCCTGTGTGCACACGTGGGAGGGCGGGGAAGGGACCACGTGTGGGGCGCCAGGCGAGTCTCCAGTAGCCGCGGGTGAGAGGCCGCCACACACTGCCCTAGGACGCCCCCCTGCGCGTCCCCACCCAGGTGCTCAGGTCCACGGGAGCACTTAGAGGTCGGGTCCAACTGGCATCCAGGTGCCAGGCACAGAGTACACAGAGCACAATCAGATCTGAATGTGCCAGTGGAGACTCAATGTGGTCAGGTCTCCATGATGCCGTATAGACGGAACACGGTCAGTTCTCCATGATGCAGCATAGACGGAACACAGTCAGGTCTACGTGATACACCGTAGACGGAACAGGGTCAGGTCGCCGTGATGCAGTGTAGACAGAACAGTCCATCTGCATGCCCCAGTGTAGACAGGACATGGTCAGCTCTACATGACACGGTGTAAACAGAACACATCAGTCTGCATGTCCCATTGTAGATAGAATCAAGTCTAAATAAATGTCCCAGTGTGAACAGAACAGTCCGTCTGCATGTCCCAGTGTAGACAGAACATGGTTAGGTGTACATGACACAGTGTAGACAGAACACGATCAGTCTACATGTCCCAGTATAGACAGAACATGGTCAGCCTGCATGCCCCAGTGTAGACAGAACATGGTCAGGTCTACATGACATGGTGTAAAAGGAACACATCAGTCTGCATGTCCCACTGTAGATAGAATCAAGTCTAAATGTCCCAGTGTAAACAGAACACGGTCAGTCTGCATGCCCTGTGTAGGGCACCTGGGTGGCTCAGTTGGTTAACCGTCCAACTCGCTTTCAGCTCAGGTCACGATCTCAGAGTCGTTGTGAGACGGAGCCCCGCACCTGCTTGGGCCTCCGTCTCCCTCTGCCCCTCCCACCCCTCCACCCATGTTCGCTCGTGCTCTCCCTCCCAAAGGAAATAACCTTTAAAAATTCTCATGCAGACAGAACAGAGGTCCGTATGACAGTGTAGACAGAACGCACTCAGGGCTAAATGCTGCAGTGTAGACAGAACTCACTAAACGGACTCACTTCTGCAGAACGTGTGAGGTCTAATTGTGCCACCATACCAGACACAGCCCGGCTCAAATGCTCTCATCTGAGGCATATGGCGGGCGGGTGTGAGTGTACACAGTGTAGACTGAGCACGTCAGGACTCGCGCCCTTGCAGGCAAGGCTCGAGGCTCAGAGGGTCCAGTGTGGACAGGACAGGGGCAGGTTAGGCGGAGAACCCGGCACCGTCAGGGCACAGTGAGGTGTCCCTACAGCACGGGAGCAGGACTCTGTCCACGAGGTCCACCATCCCGGGGAGCCATGCACGCGGATCCACGTGTGTCCCCAGGGAGCCCACCCCGCGAGGAAGGTAGGCATGAGCCACACGATGCTCAACCTGCTTCGGGCTCACCAGGAAATTGCACGGAAATGCCTCGTTTTCACACATTGCCACACGTGAGACAGGAGTGTTACCAGTTTCTCTGGCCACAGGATGGTCAGGATCCAGGGGTACGCCAGAAACTTCTTGTAGTACAGTCCGGTCTCCTGCAGGGACAGAGCACAGGTGGCCGTGACGCACAGGGTCCCCACCTGCACAAGTCCCGGGCACCCGGGGGCCCCAGCAGGGACCGGCCTGCGCAACGCGGGCAGGTGTCCACCTCTCCCGAGGCCCGTGGGGGTGGGATGCTCGGGCCGCTGAGAGCACACACGCCCTGCCTCTAGGACACGGGTCCAAGGCCAACTTCACGCCAGGGCCCTCGGGACAGGTGGGGACACGGCGTCCGCGGCGCTCAGCCGCTGCGCGTCCACAGGCCTGACGCTCAGGACACGCCCTGTGTCTGCTCTGAGGGCGAGGACGGGGAGAGGGCACGGCACACAGGCCGTTCTCTGCAGACCACCCGTGGCTGTTTGCGCTTCTCGCGCTCCCCTTCGCCACGAGGCCACGGCGGTGAGCCTGCCCGTCGCCGCGCCCACGGTGGCCCTGCCCCTACGGCATCTCCCTAGACACGCCCAGGGGCCTGCTGTGCCCAGCGCTGGTGTCCGCCGGGGAGACGGGCTGGGGGCTGGCAAAGCCCCGCGTGCTGCTTCTGACACGGGGGAGGGTAAACAGGACCCTGACCCGGGGCCGGGGGCTCTCTGAGGAAACAGACCCAATCCGAGTAGCCGGCGTGTAAGCGGTTCCAGCAGCCACAGCCGGCACCACACACACGCACGTGCATCCGCTCACACACATGTGCGCGCACATGCCTACACATGCATTCACACACACACAGGCACGTACCTGCACACACATCCATGCGATAAGCCTCACGTGCACGCATACGTGTGTGCTCACTCACCCACCTACACAGTGCACACGCAGGCACAGGCACACACCTGCACACACATGCACACGCATTCACTCACACACACGCACACGCACGACCTGCAGGCACGTGCAGGCAATAACACTCGTGTGTGCACACATACACGAGTGTCCACTCACGTGCACACGCACATGCCTGCACTCACACAGGCATGCAACAGCACTCGTGCATGCACACATGTGTGTGTCTGCTCACTCACATGCACAGTGCACATGCAGGCCCTCGCACGTCCCTGCACACACATACATGCAGTAACACGCTCGCATGGGCACACATACATGTGCATTCCGCCACCAGAGGCACAGGGCACACATGCACACACACGTCCCTGCACACACGTAATGGGCCAGGACACTCGTTTGGGCACATATACATGTGTATTCACTCACTCACACGCACAGGGCACACACATGTACACACACACGTCCCTGCACACCCATGCGTGCAAGAACACACTCACACGTGCACACACACAGGTGCTGTCCCTCGCTCCCATGCACAGTGCACACACACCTCCCTGCACACTCAGGCATGCACCAGCACGCTCATCTGTGTACACACACATGTGCATTTGCTCACTCACGTGCACAGGGCACACACACATGTACCTATACACGCACAGATGCAGGAACACACTCACACAGACACACATACATGTGCGTTTGCTCGCTCACACGCATGGCACGGACACGTGAGGGACATACAGTGGCCCACATGCACGCATGGGGCACAGAGGGAACACCGCTGAGCACGCACTGCTGAACGCAGGCGAAAGTTGCAGGTGCTCCCCTCTTCTTAGGTCTGACCTTTTTAAAACAAAAAGTTAAAAACGCTCAGTGACTTGAGGCACAGTGCTGGTGAAGATACGTTATGACTATTACAAGGTATGAGAAATACCGTAGATATTGCGTCTGTCCCTCAGCGGGCGAGTCAACCAGCGAACGGCGGTCCACGCACACCGTGGGACGTGCCTCAGCCTTGAAAATGAGGAAGGACGGCCCGCACCTGCCTCTACGCGGCTGGACCTTGGGGACGTGATGCTCAGTGACGTGAGCCACACACAGGACAGACCCCGTGCGATTTCACCTACACGGGGTCCGTAGAGAACTCCTGTCTGTGGAGACAGAGCAGATGGTGGGGCCGGGGCTGCTGATGGGGGCAGGTGGGGGGGTCAGTGTTTCATGGGGACAGAGCTTCAGTTTGGGGAGAGAGAAGCTCTGGAGGTGATGGTGGGGTCGGTTGTACAAGAATGTGAGTGTGCTTCATGCCACTGAGCTGTGTACCTAAAATGGATGAAGTTGGCACATGGCTGAGCTAAGCATCTGACCTCAGCTCAGGTCATGATCTAATGGTCTGTGGGTTCGAGCCCCACGTCGGGCTCTGTGCCGACCGCTCAGAGCCCGGGGCCTGCTTCGGGTTCTGTGTGTCCCTCTCTCTGCCCCTCCCCTGCTCGTTCTCTCTCGCTCGCTCTCACTCTCACTCACTCAAGAAATAAACATGAAAAAGTTTTTTAAAAAACCGGGAACCTGAAGCCAGAAGGAAACGCCACGCGCAGCCCCAGCAGACCAGCGAGCCCTAACAACACGCCATCGCACACTGGCAGGGACGGGACCAGAGCGACGTCTAACGCACAGGCAGAGGCACCCGCCTGGGAAAGTGCGTGGGCTCCACGTCGCACGGGAAGCGTGTGCACGCGCAGACCCTCCGTTACAGAGACACGGGAACACGCACGGCAGGACACACGGACAGCAGGCGTTCGCAGCGGCACGGACACAAAGCGCAAAGCCACCCGCATGCCACCAGAAGCAGAATGGAGACACAGACGACGCACACACACGCGGTGGAACGCCCCACAGCTGGGCGCCGGCTGCTTCCTTCACGTTACAGCGTTGACAGGAGTCATTCTGTCAGGCGCGTCTGCCGTGCAGAGCTGGGCGCCAGGCCACACCGGCGACGTCATCTGTGGCTGCCCACGTGTGGCCAATATGCACGGCACGCTCTGGGCACCACGGTCGGGGCGTGGTTACGTCACGGCAGGGAAGAGGTCAGGACGCGGGCAGGGCACGCCTGGGCGCTTACTGGCCATGCTCTCCCTTCACTGGGACGATGGTCACGTGGTCCCCGTCTTATCACAGTACTTTCCACGTATACGACAGACCCTCCGACACGTGCTCTCTTTGGCAACCCAGTACGAAAATGAGAACCCCCAACACGTACCTCAAGTTCAGATTACTCTTTACAAAGAAACGTGGTCTCCCCAGCGAAAGAAGGGCCGCTTCTCCCAGGAAAGTGGGGGCGGACGGCGTCTCCCCGTGCAACGGGGACGCGTGTGCTGCTTCACCCCGCGAGCCCGGTGGCGAACCCGCGTGCCCGGGGCTGTGGGGGCCGTGGGGCAGCTCCGGTGGCCGGGCCCCGGGCTCACGGAGGGCACGCAGCCCAGCCCACCTGGTCAAACTTCTCGGTCATCTTGTGCACCAGGCTGCTGTCCGGGACGCTCTGGTACAGCTCGGCCGTCACGATCCCTGGGGGAGAAAGAAGGAACGCGTCCGACTCGGAGCCCCGGGTTCGTGCGATCCGCCTTCTCCTGGGAGGGCAAGGGAGGTGGGCGGGGCCCTGGGACCTCGTCCTTCAGAGACAACAGCAAGGCCACACGTGGAACCCAGCCTCGCTGCTCCCCCCAGAAAGCAAGACCTCCGACCCAAACCCGCCGCTGGGGAGGTCCCGGCCCGCCCACTCTCCGAGGGCGGCAGCGGCCAGGAGAGCGCAGGCGCTCGGCTCACCTTCGCAGCCGCAGCACTGCACAAAGAAGCTGATGAGGTCCAGCAGGGCCAGCTCCCTGTCCTGCTCGTAACAACGGACCCACTCCTCCACGGCCATCTGCGGGGGCAGGAGCCAGAGCCGAGCACACTCGCGTGATGACGCGTGTGTGACGGGCCAGCAGTGAGCACACGGGGGTGACCGTGTATGTGTGTGTGTGTGTGTGTGTGTGACGGGCCAGCAGCGGGACGTGGGTGTCACTGTGTGTGACAGGCCAGCAGTGAGGACACGGGTGTGACCATGTGTGTGTGACAGGCCAGCAGTGAGGACACGGGTGTGACCATGTGTGCGTGACAGGCTAGCAGTGAGGACGCGGGTGTCACTGTGTGTGACAGGCCTGCAGTGAGGAGGTGGGTGCAACCATGTGTGTGTGTGATGGGGCAACAGTGAGGACACAGGTGCGACCGTGTGACAGGCCAACAGTGAGGACACGGGTGTGACCGCCTGTGACCGGTCAGCAGTGAGAATGTATCTGTGTGACTGGGTGCATGACAGGCAGTGGTGGGCGTTTGTGCTTGTGATCGGATGTTTGACGGGCAGCAGTGAGCGCACGTGTGTGAGATCAAGTGCCTGAAAGAGCGGTGAGCGCATGTGTGAGATCGGGTGTGTGATGGGGCGGTGAGCGCATACATGTGACTGGGTGTGTGACAGTCAGCGGTGAGCACATGTGTGTGACTGGGTGTGTGACAGGCAGCGGTGACCGAGTGCGTGTGACGGGGTGTGTGACAGGCAGCGGTGACCGAGTGCGTGTGACTGGGTGTGTGACAGGCAGCGGTGACCGAGTGCGTGTGACGGGGTGTGTGACAGGCAGCGGTGACCGAGTGCGTGTGACGGGGTGTGTGACCAGCGGCAGTGAGCACATGCGTGTGACCGGGTGTGTGACGGGTGGTGGTGAGCGTGTGTGTGTATGATGAGCACATGTGGGATTGCCAGGCATGGTGGCCCGCCTCCCCGTCAGCTGGGCAGACAGAGCAGCGCAGGGCTGTGGTCGGTACTGTCCTGACTGCACCAGCGCTCAGCCCTGCAGGGCCCCCCCTGCAGTGGGCAGTACCTGCACACAGTGCTTCCCCAGGGCCACCATCTCAAACAGGGTCGCCTCAGTGGTGACGGCCACTTTCCTCTTGCGGTCCCGTCGACGGAGCTGCCCTCGCCGGCAGGCGCCCTGCCTGCCGGCGTCCTGGCCCTCCGAGGGTGCTCTCTGCATCTGAAACCAAAGAGTGGGCTGCGACGGGGCCACACCGCACACCCTATGTCCCAGGCACGGTGAGGAGGTGCGGGTTCCCCGGGGTGTAGCGGTGCACCATGCTGGCCCCCGGGGGCAATGCTGGGCCATCGGGAGCACGTGGCTGTGAAGGAGACCTGGAAATTCAGGAGACACCTGGCCACACCCAGTGGGGGTGCCCACCAAGTGGTCTTGGCTCCTCATGGCTTGTCCTGCCACCTGCCCCCCACCGGCAAGAGGTCCATGATGGCCTGAGACCCTGGGTGGGGAGGGGGCTTCAGGCACTGGGAGAGACCCCAGACTCCCAGGCAGGGGGCATCAATGCCAGGGAGCAGGGAGGGGACACTGAGGCTGAGGAGGGGGCAAGGGGGACACTATGTCCGAGGACAGTGGGGAGAGGGCACACCGTGTCCACGGTCAGGGAAGGGGACACTATGTCCGAGGAAGGGGGAGGGGACACCATGTCCATGATGGGGGAGGGGACACCATGTCCATGATGGGGGAGGGACACTGTCTGCACAGTCAGGGGAGGGATGCCGTGTCCACGTTTGGGAGAGGGGATGCCACGTCCACGGTCGCTGGTGATGCTGTGTTCAGGACGGGGAAGGGACACCCCATCGGAGGACAGAGGCACGGACACCACCTCCAAGGACAGACAGTGGCAGTACACTGTCTCCCTAGGAGGCTTGTGCTTTGCCGGACAGGCAGTGCAGGGATGAAGGCGTCCAGCCCCAGCCCCAGGCTGGCAGCACCTGGCCTGCAGCAGAGGAGCGCACCACCAGCCAGCGGCCCGCCCCTCCCTCCCACACGCCCAGCAGTGGTCAGGGCCGGCACGGGGCCCTCCTCCCAGCAGAACCTCAAAGAAGGTCACCATGGAGACGAACTGGCCAGCCTCGTTCCTGAACCTCCTGCATGTGGACCGCCCGCGCCGCCAGCACCCAGTGCCTCTGACGTCCCGGCTCCCCGTGCGCCCTTCCTGCACCTGCGGCCAGACAGCAGACGGTGAAGAGCCAGAAATGGTGCTGAGCGAAGGCCCCTTAACTGAACACCCAGAAAGCAAGCACACCAGAAGTCTCCGCTAGAACTGCCCATTACCACTGGGGCCCCCGGGAGAGGAGGGCGGCCACCCCAGGGCACCCACCGCTGCTGCAGGGCAGAGGCCTCGGCCGGGTGCTCACACAGCAGCCTCCGCGGCCACGAACCACCAGGGTCCTGGGGGCAGCAAGCCGTCCTGGGCCCAGTCCTGGGGCCTGTCTCTCAGGGCTACGGGGTTCCCATCACCCGACTGGTCAGAGCCCAGGATGGACATGGGGAGCTCAGGCCAAAACATAATCCACAGAAGAAACAACTGATAAATTGGACTCTATCAAAACTCACAAGTTTTGCTTGTTTATTTTTTCTGTTTTTTGGGTTTTTTTTTTTTTTTTTTTGAGAGACAGAGACAGCATGAGCAGGGGAGGGTCAGAGAGAGAGGGAGACACAAATCTGAAACAGGCTCCAGGCTCTGAGCTGTCAGCACGGAGCCCAACGCGCTCAGGAACCGTGAGATCACGACCTGAGCCGAAGCCGGACGCTTAACCGAGTGAGCCATCCAGGCGCCCCATAAGAAGTTTTGCTCTTGTAAAAGACACTGTGCAGACAAGACAAGTCAGTGGCTGGTACAAAATATCTGCAAAGCCCATATCTAATAAAGGACCTTTACTAATATTTTATGAAAAATGAGCTCTCTTTTGGGGTGCCTGGTTGGCTCAGTCAGTTAAGCCTCTGACTCTTGTTTTCGGCTGGGGTCATGATCGCAGAGCTCACGCCATCGAGCCTTGCACCCGGCTCCACACTGATGGTGCAGAGCCTGCCTGGGATTCTCCCTGCCCCCGCCCCTTTTCTGCTCATGCAATCTCTCTCCCTCTCAAAATAAACCTTAAAAAAGCAAAAAATAAAGAAAATGAGAGGAATGAACTATGGCATATCCCAATACGATTGAACGCAAAAATAATTATGCTGAGTGAATGAAGCCCGACCACGAACAGAGAAGAAGAAATTGTAGTGCGTGAGTCGCTGCCTAGGAAAGTCTAGGAAATACACACGACGTCACGTTCAGTGACAGGGCCGATCGGAGTGGGTGTGGAGAGGCACGTGGCCAGGGCACTACCAAGGCTGACAGGAACTGGGGGACGGAGAGGCGCCCATCATCCCGACGGCGGCGGTGGTCGTGCGGTGTCCACGTGTGTCAAACCACACACTTCAAATGCGTATTTCTTTCATATCAAGGGTTTAAACACAATCTTTTTAATGGTCGTTTATTTTTGAGGGGGAAGGAGAGAGGGAGGGAGCGTGAGCTCGGGAGGAGGGGCAGAGAGAGAGGGAGACACAGAATCCAAAGCAGCTCCAGGCTCTGAGCTGTCGGCACAGAGTCTGACCCGGGGCTCGAACCCACGATCTGTGGGATCATGACCTGAGCTGAAGTTGGATGCTTGCCCGACTGAGCCCCCCCAGGCGCCCCTCACACCAAGCGTTTAAAACAAAAACGAGCTCGACTCTCTAAGAGAAGCACGAATAGAACTGAAAGCAGCACACGTTGGGTCCACGTGGAGGGGACACAGCGGCACAAAGGGAGGAGAGCACTGAGTGCAGCTCAAGAAGCAACATCCGTGGCCTGTAAACAGCCAGCGGCACTGCTAGTCATGCGTCCCGGGGACACAGGTCTGGTGGGGTCCGAGCTCACCCAGTCACGAGCCCGGACGTCACAGCACCTTGGGGCCACCGGGCCGCAGTCCCACCCGCCCCCCGTGCGCTCCTGAGCCAGCTCTGCAGACTCTCACGCACGTCCGAGGCCACGGTCACCCACCGTCCCCGTCTCGGTCCCTGTGCCACCACCCCACTCATAGGCGGCCGCTACTCATTCTCATTCTCCAGTCAGGAGAGACAGGAGAACAGTCACCTGTGCGTGGTCACACCCCCACGGATACAGGACAAGCCCAGTTAACGTCAGGGATTCTCAGCTAAACCGTGACGTGGCCGTCAGATCACACTCTGGGCTCTCAGTGCACAGTGGTGCAAATGCCCTCAAAGAAAACTCGGGACACACGTGAAGCTTACAAATTGTTTCTGCTTTTTTTTTTAGTAGGTTCCACACCCAATGTGGGGCTTGAACTCACAACCCTGAGATCAAGACTTGCATGCCGGGGGGCGGGGTAGAGAAGCGCCTGGATGGCTCAGTCGGTCAAGCAACTGACTTTGGCTCAGGTCATGATGTCACAGTTTGTGGGTTCGAGCCCCGTGCTGGGCTCTGTGCTGACAGCTCAGAGCCTGGAGCCTGTTTCAGATTCTGTGTCTCCCTTTCTCTCTGCCCCTCGCCTGCCTGCACTCTGTCTCTGCCTGTCAAATGTTAAAAAAAAATTAGAGGAACATATTTAATTGGAACCCATTTATAATTCAATTTTAGGATACACATACACACACGTGTGTATACAGATACGCAAGGATACGTGTGTGTATGTACATAAAAAGGGACACGTGGCTGGTATGCCACAATTGCTCTCACGTTGTGCGTTTGAGTCCCACTTGGAACACAGAGATTGCCTCAACACAAGACTGGAAGCATATGTAGCAAAATCTTTTTTTGAATTTTTTTTCACGTCTTTTTATTTTTTAGAGAGACAGCACAAGCACAGAAGGGCAGAGGAGAGGGAGACGCAGAATCCGAAGCGGGCTCCCGGCTCCGAGCTGTCAGCTCAGAGCCCGACGCGGGGCTCAGACCCACAAACCGCGACATCATGACCTGAGCTGAAGTAGGAGCATAACCGACGGAGCCCCCCAGGTGCCCCTGTAGCAAAATCTTACTAGTGAGCACTGCTAGCACAGGTTACAAGGATCCATGTGTTCCCGTTCTGTCTCCACCTTCTCATCGGCATGAACGTGTCACCTTTTTGTCTTCCTCAGAGCGAAACATGCATCTGGGGCCCACGTCACACGCATACAGAAAGCTGGCCACGGACTCCCTCGGCACAAGCACTCACCGGCACGCTGTTACGGCCACCGCCATCGCCCACCGGCACCGGGCTCACCTCCTCTCCTCCGGACCTTCCACTGAGACACGAGAGAAGTCAGATTGCTGCGTGAAGCCCTTGAGGCTGCCGGCCTGGTAATGACACAGCCGCCCCCCTCCCCCAACCGTCACTCGGTGAGGCTTTCTCAAAGCTACAGGCGGTTCCACACGCTGGGGCTTTTCAGTACAGACTCTTAAAATCCGACGTTTTTAAATTGTCAGCAGAGGGAAGAAAGCACCCCAAGTCAGACAATGCCAAGGAAGTGGGAGTGGCTGAGCTCACTGAAGGCACAAAATAGTCCATTTCTGAATGCTTGGGAAGCGGGGGTCAGTGAGCGGCAGCCCCTAGTGCTGACCGTGCCCGCTCTGGGGTTTCTGACATCAGGACACATCCCCCCATCCAATCCACGATACACCCTAACAACCACGGATATTAGAGAATCGAGAAAATGGAACACTTTTGAAACGAAGGCAAAACGGGAGCGCTTTTTCCACGCATCTGTGCAAACCCCCTCCCACCGTGTTGTGTACACAGCACAACGACCCAGGCGACGGTCACCTGTCTCTGCTTCCTACCGCCCCAACACCATTTTCACGCCAACATCTACGCCGCTGATAATACACACGAGGCATTTTGAGGGCTGTGTGCTGAACCAAGTCTGCACACAGGTTTGGGTTCCCACAGAGGTGAGGGTGTAGGATTCCGAAGTTAGTTAGCAGGAGACCCCCTCCCTCCCCGCCACCGTCAGCAGCCTTAGGACACACAGTCAATAGTAAAGCGGTAAAGAAAAAATGCGTTACCTCATTATCAAGTGTTAATCCTCTCTGCGTCCCTCCCCCACGAACCTCTAGAAACTGCCAGACAGGCAGGCTCTGGGGGACACAGCTGGAGATCTGACCCCGATGGCAGCTGGGGACAAGGAGCCTGAGAGGGCTGTGTGCCGCGCAGAACCTGGCGCCCAGCACAGCCCTGGAGACACTCGCTCCCTTACGTCTGCTCCCCGAGTCAGACTGCACAGGAGGCAGGGCTTGCAGGAGGGGACCTGCCCGAATCCTACGCCAGGTGGCGTCACAGGCCCACAGCGCTGGCCGCCTGGCCTCCCACGGCAGACCAGCTTCACCCCAGATCTCAGGGCAGGGCCCTGGAAAGACAGCCTCCCCTGGACACAAGCCCCTGTGCTCTCTCGGGTGCTGGGCGGGCTCGGGCTGTGTTGCACAGTGGGGGGTGGGGGGGACCGCCCCCGGGGCGATAAGCGCCAGAGAACAACACTCGCACTTGTGCATCCGTTACTGTAGGTCCTAATCCAGGCTCTGTTCCGTCAACAGGCAAATGGGCAGCCTCACCGCCTGTGCGGGACGTCATGGGTGACACTGGGTCAAGATTCCAAGCTCACCCATCTTACTGAAGACGCATGATCTACGGTCAACTCAATTCCCACTGTGCTCAACGCGGTCACAGTTCCTCGGGGCGTGCACAGGACAGATGCCGCCAGTAACACTCCTCAAACGTTCCCTTTGCTCCCCCACGACCGTTCTCTCATGGCAACTAGGTCTCCCGTGCCTCTCGGGCTACGTGTCCCTGCAGTCCTGGGGCACCTCCGTCGTGCGCCATCTAAATATCAGAAAGGCCGTGGCTTTCCGCAGACACTTAAAAAGGAACATTTCCATAAAACTTGCTCTTTGGTGAAAACAAGAACCCCTAGTGACAGGTAGGATCCACGTGACCCTTTCAACACCACACGTTTTTAATTTTCCCTGGAGAGTATGCTGATAATAAGAGTCTGAGCAGGAGGGGCGCGCTCCTTTCCAACAGCCCACCTCTCACTCTCCTGCACCCAGTGGGCTCTGCATTCACTTCCCACACCACATTGGCCGGACAGCTTCTGATCCCCAAGCAGGTCCTGGGACCCGCAGGGACACACTCAGGCTAGCGGCACAGTCTTCAGAATCCCCCCTCCCAGTCAGATTCAGACGCCCAAGCAGCACTGGGGAAGCCTGACGTCAGCATCACATGCCCAAGGCAGAGAATGAAGCCCTGCGACTGGACGTGACCCCGTGGCACGTGCGACACGTGATCACGGACTCAGATGTCCCAGGCAAAGTCTGAGACTCCTAGGAACTGGTGAGGACCCCCGAGGCAAGGTCTGGGGCCCATGAGGCAGAGCTGCAGACCCCCAGCAACGGGATGAGACTTCCAAACCTCCACTTGGACCCCCAAGGCAGGACTGGGACCCCTGGGACGGGCTTGTACCACCAAGGCAGTATGTGGGACCCCCGAGATGGGCTTGGACCCCTAAGCCAGGATGTGAGACCCCTGGGACAGGCTTGAACCCCAAGGCAGTATGTGGGACCCCCCAGGATGGGCTTGAACCCCCAAGGCAGGATATGGGATCCCTGGGACTGGCTCAGACTCCCAAGACAGGATGTGGAAACCCCAGGATGGGCTTGGACCCCCAAGACAGGATGTAGGACCACTGGGATGAGCTCAAACCTCCAAGGCAGGATGTGGAACCCAAGACAGGCTAGGACCCAAAGCAAGACATAGGACCCTCAGGATGGACCCCCGCCCTGGGGATCCCCCTCCCCCTGGGCGACATGGGAGTCCCAAGGGCGCACTCAGACCCACAAGACAGGATTAGGACTCCCAAGGGAGCACTCAGACCCCTAAGGCAGGATGTGGGGACCCTGGGATGGGCTCAGACTCTCAAGACAGGATGTAGGACCCCCCAGGGCAGCACTAGACCTGCAAGGCAGACTTCCGGCTCCCTGAGACAGGCTCAGACCTCCAAGACAGGATGTGGGATCTCTGAGATGGGCTCCGACCCCCAAGGCAGGATTTGGGACTCCCAGGATGGGCATGGACCCCAAGGCAGGAAGTGGGACCCCTGGCGGAGCACTCAGACCCCAAAGGCAGGATGTGGTACCCCCAGAGGAGCACTCGGACCCCCAAGGCAGGAAGTGGGACCCCCAGGACAGGTTTGGAACCCAAGGCAGGAAGTGGGACCCCTGGGGGAGCACTCGGACCCCCCCAAGGCAGGATGTGGGACCCCCCAGGATAGGTTTGGAACCCAAGGCAGGAAGTGGGATGCCTCGGAGGGCACTCAGACCTCCCAGGACCAGCCCACTGATCCTGCGCGGAGGCCAGAGAGGAATGTGTGTGGGCAAGCGCCCGCCCAGGTGGGATTCCGGCGCCTGGCCCCGCAGGCGGCACTACCGGCGCGCACATCGGCCAAAGTGAAGCCAGTCCCCAGCGGCAAAATTCCAAGTTTGCCGGCCCGGGACCACTCGCGCCAATCAAGCGGCGGCGGGGCCACGTGACGTCCAGCGACCAACGGGGAGTTCGCGTGGGAACACGCCCCCCAAGAGGTCCCGTCCCATAGCGTGCTGGCGAACCAGGATGTGGGCCCTGCGGGCCGCCATCCGCCCAGGGGCCTGGCTGGCTCACGCGGTTCGCGGACGCCGGGTCCCGAGGGCCGCGCCGCCGCCGCTGCTGGTCTGCTCCGAGCGCGCCCTCGCCGCCTTCGGCCCCGGAGACCTCAAGGGGCGAGGGGGCCGAGGACGGAGCCCAGCGGCTGATGGCCTGAGAAGCCGAACGGGAGAGGAGGAGGAACCAGAAGATGCGGAGGAGGAGGAAAAAGAGGAGGAGCTGCTGAGGAGGGACCCTTTGCTTCCGGTGGGGACCCAGCGTGTGTGCCTGGTTCACCCAGAGATCAAGTGGGGACCCGGGAAGCCGCAGCCGACCCGAGGTGCGCGCGGGGACTGCGCCGCGGGCGGGGGGGCTTCGGGGCCGGGTCTGTAGGGCCGAGACACTCTGGGGGCGGAGACTAGCGTCAGCGGGGCTTCCCTGGCCAGAGCACCGGGCTGGCGCTCTAGAGACACAGGTTGGGGAGCGGCGGGGCATCAGGGGACGGCGACTCGGAGCGCTAGGGCCGAGGGGGCGGGACGCCAGGCGCAGCTCTGAACCTTCAGCACCCATCCCCCTAAACCTGCTGGAGGCAACCCCAGACCCCCGCTGCCTGGCCTTCTCTCCTCACCCTCCTCTCCCCTCAGGCGTGTGTTGTGTCCTCCCCGTGCTTTTCCTGTAAAGAATCTAACAAAGTCTAGAGCCAGTGTGCCCAGTCTGTGTGCCTGTGTGAGATGGACCCTAAGTATCTTACTGTGCGGCGCTTTCATTTACGTCATCACTGAATATTAAAGATTGTGCAAGAAAATGCTCCTCAGGCATGCACTTTATACCCAGAACTGCAAGCCCTCGGCTGCCCGCCCGCTGGAGGGCAGCCCCCTGGGGCGGGCATCATCCCCCCAGTCACTAACAGCCAGCCAGAGGCTCCGGCGCAGCAGGCACTCACGTGGGCCCACGTGCTGCGGGTGGGCGAGAATGTGGTTCCAGGGTCTCAGTAGAGCTGTCCTGGATGGCCTGGGAAGACCAGACCACTGGAGGGGCGGCGGGGGGGAGCGGGCACACAGGTGTGAGGACAGTCTCCAGCGAGGGGTCCTCCAGAGAGCAAGGCCTAAGACCTCCCCCGCCCCCTGCAAGCTGGCTGGGGGGGGGGGGCACTGACAGCCGAGTCCCCGGGGTCTAACGCACACTGGTGTAGGCTGTACCCACAGGACTTGTCACAGGTGTGCCGAGTTAGAGCAGGAAGGTGACCCGAGACGGTGCGGGTTAATTCCCCTCTTCCTCTTCTACCTTTATTAACGTCACTGATGCAATTAGCCTTCTGTCAGGCCCAGTTCAGTAGCCTCGAGCACATTCAGTGCTTGTAGCCGCCCCCTGGATGTGGTTCCTATCATCCCAGAAGGAGGCCACCTTCTAATACCAGTCACTTCCCATCATGTCCCTATCCAGTCCCTCACAGCCACAAATCTGCTCTGTCCCTTAGCCTTTGTTTTAGAGCCGTGGTAGCTGTGCGGTAGGATGGAGATGGCAGTAATAGCAGTAGCTGCACACAAGACTGAGAAGGTACCGAGTTCCCGGTACATCCTGTCGCACCCACCAAGCCTCGTGTGTTATCAGCATCTCCCCCCTCTCCCCCACCACAGGACACGTGTTAGGATCCAGGCAGCTACGTGAACAAGGGCTCTCCCAGAGTCCGAGGTGTGCAGCGCGATTCCCTCTGTGTTTCACGCCCTGTGGGTCTGGACGAGATGCAGTGTCCCGAGCCCATCATCATGGGACTCTGCAGCGCGGTTCCACTGCTCCTCGTGTTCAGGCTTGATAGAGTGAGAATCATTCACGACGCAGTCATTTCGCACCATCTCCTGCCACTCAGTCGCATGCATCTAAGGCTCCTGCGTGAGTTTTTGTGGCCGGACAGCTCATCGGTGTCCAGTGGTGCTAAGATCTGTTGTCCAGATGGCCCCCAGTGTACCTCTCTGTCCACCTGCTGAGGGACGCCATGCTTGCTCCCGAGCTGCTGGAAACACCCGCGTGCAGTGCTGTGTGGCCCTAAGGTTTCCGTTCACGCGGCCCGATACCAAGGGACATTTGGTCTTATAAGAAGCCCTCACACTGCCTTCCTAGCGGCCGCACCACCTTGCTTGCGCCCTGTCAGCGAGGAAAGAGGGTCACCAGCGTTAGGTGTCGTCGGCGTTCTGCCTCCGGGCCAAGCTCACAGGTGTGGAGTGGAGCTCGTGGGAATGTGCCTTCATTTCCCCGACCACACATGGCGTGGAACGTCTCTCCCCAGCTTCTGTGGTCCCAGCTTCTGTGGTCAGGTGTGTGTTAGGTTTTCAGCTTAGCTTTTGTTTTTCTGTATTTTTACTATGAATTGTTTTAATGTTTATTTCTGAGACAGCTTGAGCGGGAGGGCCGGAGAGAAAAGGGGCAGAGGATCCCAAGCCACTGACAGCAGACAGCCCAGTGCAGAGCTCGATCCCACAAACCGTAAGACCGTGACCTGAGCCGAAGTCCGACACTCAACCCACCAGGCGTTCGAGGCCGAGGTTTAATCAAGTTCTTCTCTTATTGCTGAGTTTTAAGAGTTCTTCTGGATAACAGGCCTTCCTCAGATGTTTTTTACAAATATTTCCTTCTAGTCTGTGGCTTGAGTTTTCAATTTCTCTACACCGTTTATGGTTCAGAAGTTCTTCCTCATGACCCTTGTCCAGTGTTCAAGCTTAGAGATTCATTCCTCGGCCTTGCCCTGCCCACTCATACGCCCGTCAGCGGATCCCTTTCCGCTAGAGAGTTTGTGGCAGCCAGCATTGTTTGGTTCTTTCTTAGGATTTCCATCTGTCTGCTTACGCTGCCCATCTGTTCTTGCGTGCTGCCTGCTTTATCCGTCAGAGCCCTTAGCATATGAATCATAGATGTTGTAAGTCCTGGTCCAATAATTCCAGCAGCCCTGCCATGCCCAGCTGGTTCTGATGCTGCTCTGTGTCTCCATGTCATGTTTCTCTTCTGTCAGCGTGCCCTGTAACTCTCCCCTAATGGGCGGACGTGATGCACTGGGCCCAAGGGAGTGATGTCAGTTGGTCTTTAGTGGTGTAGGGTGGAGGTGTGGGGCAGGGGAGGGGAGGTGTGGGTGAGGGGTGGGGCAGGGGAGGGGAGAGGCCACGGAGGAGAGGGGTGGGGGAGGGGAGGGGAGGTGTGGGCGAAGGGTGGAGAGGGGTGGAGGGGGGAGATTTGGAGGGGGGGTGAAGCTTCCCTAGTCCTGCGAGCAGGGCCCAGTCGAGAGTGAGCGTGAGCCTTGCCTCTGAACTGTGAGCTGCACAAGTGCTTCCCAGTTTTCATTCCCGCCTGTGGATCCCCGAGCATTAGGGTGGGGGTCCCATGTGGCAGGCTGACCAGCCCCCCTCCCGGTGGCTGTGGGAGTGGCCAAAGGAGCAGGACCACAGCAGAGGCACTGTGGGATGCACGGTGATCCACAGTTGAGCTGGGGACGTGGCCCCCGTGGAGGTCCAGAAAGATCGCGTCTGTGGGGTTTGCTGATGAGCCGCATGTGAGGTGAAGGAGGGAAGTCAGGGGTGACCCTACCCGGAAGGGTGCAGGTGAGGAGGACCAGCAAGTCCCTAAGAGTCCAATCTGAGGACACTGCCTGCCCTCAGCCCTGACGATGGGAGACCCCATCCTGGTCCGAGAAGAGATGGGGCATCCCTTGCACCCTCAGGTCCCACCCCTCCTCACTATGTCTCCCTGGCTCGCCTCCATTTCCTCCCTGTGCCAGAGCCCTGAGGAGGAGGTGACCTAACGTGCCGCCCCCCCCCCCCCAACTCACAGCCAGGCTGGGTCACTGCAGGGGGTGGAGGGGTAACAGGGCAGGGTCTGTGCCATCAGGATGGGACCACCCTTCTGCGACAGTGTGCTGCAAGGCATCTACCCCTGGGGCTGTCAGGAGAGGGAGGACAGCGCTGGGGCTCTGAAGACCCTCGGTGCACGCTAACACGTCGGGAGAGGGAGACTCACTGGGGCTAGGAGGGTCTGCGGTGCACGTCTAACACATCGGGAGAGGGGGACGCTCTGGGGCTCAGAGGGTCCTCCGTGCACGCTAACACCTCAGGAGAAGGAGACTCACTGGGGCTCAGAGTGTCCCTGGTGCACGCTAACACGTAGGGAGAGGGGACGCTCTGGGGCTCGGAGGGGCCTCAGTTCACGCCTAACCAAGCGGTCACCTACCACACTGGCCTCCATGTCACAGACATCGGAGCCCCACCTGGCCCATTTGGCAGCAGTCAGGACTTAAATCCCAGGACGCACAGCACCAGTGTCCCACACACCTACGGCACCGCAGAGCACAGCGTCTGTGGTGCCCATGCTGCCTTCTACTCAGAACCCTCTCAGGAGATGGCATATAGGCAGATCCAGTGCCAAGTCCGGCCCCCAGGCACCCTCCGCTCCCTGGCCAATCCCTCTTGGGGACCCCAGCCACCACCTGAGATGCTTCCGGAACCTGTCCCTGCCTGCAGGTCCCGTGCATCATCCTGTCTGTCCTGGTGGGTGCGGTCTTTCCTGTGCTGGGCAGGCAGCAGGCTCTGAGGACACCCTCTCCCTGCCCCATCGGGGCTCACAGCCCACCCTGCAGGCAGTCAGTGCGGCCCATTCCCAGGGCCCTCGGGTCCACCTCACAGACCTGCCGTCAGTGGGCCAGACTGACCATGGGGGCTGCACTGAGCACAGGTCCCGCTAACCGCCAAGCCCCCGGTGTCCAGCATGAATGAGCAGGGGTTCCTGCCCTCGCCCCCTGCTGCTCTAAGTCCAGGAGAACACAGCTGTGTTTCGGAGCAAGTGCCTATCTGGGGGGTGCCGTCTCCAGGCCTCCATGCACCGAGACAGGAGGCCATCATAGCTGGGGGTTGGGGGCTAGGGCTGATCTCCCAGAGATGCGTCCCTCACCCTGGCCCTGTGTCTTCCCCAAGCTGAGTGGCAGGTGGCGGAGGCAGAGTCTCTGGTCCACACACTGGATGGCTGGTCGGTGGTGGAAAGGATGGTGGTTCCCACCAGAACACCCGACGGGAAGCTCATGTTCGGCAGAGGGACCTTGCAGCACCTGACAGGTGGGTCCCCACACCCTCCTTTTCTCTCTTCCTCCCAGAAGAGCAGCAGGTGGGCGTCCTCACAGGAACTCGGGTCAGAGGTCAAAAAAAAACGCACGGGAGGACCGTCGGGGCAGTTTAGAGTCAGGGGGAATCCGGTCCCAGGACCCCAGCCCAGCGCTGCCCGGAGATGGTGCTGTGTATGAACCCTGTCTTCCATGGTCCCCCGGGGGGTCTCCAACTGTCGTCCGGCTCAGGGTTCAGAGCAGTGAGCCCTGCAGGTGTGCCCAGGGGCTGCTCACCGCCCCTCTGTGTCACCCCAGGTCACGTGGGGTTCAGTCCCCATGGGGTTGTGTGAGCTGCCTGTGCACGACCGGCTACCCCTGAAAATGGACCCGGTCCTCCCCTGACCTGCAGCAGGAACCCGACCTCCCAAATATGCACCCAGACCACTGCAGGGTAGCCGGTGAGCACAGCCGACCTCAGCTCAGGGTCAGTCCCATGACAGACCCCACGGAGCACCGATGTCTGAGCAGACCTGCTCTTTTCCTCAGAGAAAATCAGAGCATTGCCAGAAATCACGTCGGTCTTTCTCAACGTGGAGAGGATGGCCCCGCCCACCAAGGTACTGGGCATCTTGTGCGCTTCCTACCCTCTGGGCCCAGGGAGTCGGGACCCAGGAGGCCACGGGGTTGCCGATCCCATCACATCGGCCTCTTCACCTGAGGTACCACCGCAGATGCCTTCTGTCCGTGTCTCTCTGCAGAAAGAACTAGAAGAGGCCTGGGGCGTGCCAGTGTTTGACCGATTCACGGCTGTGCTCCACATTTTCCGCTGCAACGCCCGCACAAAGGCGGCCCGGCTGCAGGTGGCGCTGGCCGAGCTCCCCCTTCTCAGGTACTGGGCACGCCCCCAGCTCCCGCCCGGTGCCTGGGTACAGTGAGGGCAGAAGGCAGGGACGGCGAGGCCCGTCGGGCTGCGTCTGAGCAGCATGCCTACCAGGACAGGTCACCCAACTGTGGTGCCTTCCGTCTGTGCTGGTGAAGGTCCAGCCCGGAGGGAAGGCCCCTGCCTTGTGCCCTGCACCCAGAGGTCTCATCTCACCCTCACATCTGTGTGTGACACGTGGTCTGCTCTCGGGACGGGCACGTACGGCTCATCCATCTCCTGAGATGCCCCTTTTCCGTGGCAGGTCCCACCTGAAAAATCCCACTGCGCGCCTAGATGGACGGGGCGGAGGCTCGCGCTACATCATGGGGTCAGGTAACACGTGAGGTCTTGCCGCCGGGTGCTCAGAAGGGGTGTGTCAGGGCAGTCACCTTCAGGAAGGGGGGGGGACAGCACTGCCGAAGGTCCCAGTGGGGCTGCACGTGAGCCTCGTGCGTGGTCACAGTCAAACAAACTAGGATATCTACGTGGTCTCCTGGCGTGGCTGTAACAAAGGACCGCGAGACAGAGCCTTAGAGCCACAGGGACCTCTTCTCTCAGCTCTGGGGACCAGGAGTCTGAGATCCAGGTGGGGCAGGGCTGCTGAGACCCACGTGGAGAGGGCCATGCTCCCTCTGGAGGCTCCAGGGGACGGTCCTTCCTGCCTCTTCCAGCTTCTGGGGCTCCAGACGTCCTGGGCTTGTGGCCACGTCCCTCCCACGTGCATCGGCACATCTTCACGTGGCTTCTCCTGTCCCCTCTTATACAGACATTTGTCCTTGGACTAGGGCCACTCTGGTCCAGGATGACCCCCTGTCACACCTTCACCAGTTGTATGTGCCAAGACCCTATTCCGAAATGAGGTCCTGTTTACAGGTCCCGGGGGACAGGATGTGGACTTGTCTCTGGGGCACCGCTCAGGTGGCTGTGGACATCATAGGGACTGTCCTCTGAGTCTCTCCCTTACTCCCCAATAAAGGGGAGCCCAGGTGACTTCAGGAGGCCAAATCTGGCAGTGAGGCCACCCTTCTCACTGGACAAAGCCACCCCTCAGCGTGGGAGAGCAGGGGGGGGGGGGCAGAGAGAGGATGCCTGTCCACGAGCTACACGGGACCTGCTGTCACGTCTTTGTGCCTGTGCTCTGACTCGCCACGTTTGGTGTTTTCAGGAGAATCTCTCATGCAGCTGCAACTGCGCCTCTTGAAGGAAAAGGAGCTGAAGATTCGGAAGGCCCTGGAGAGACTCAGGAAGAAAAGGCAGCTCCTGGGCAGGCAGCGCAGACGGCGGGAGATTCCCGTGATCTCCGTGGTGGGGTACACAAACTCCGGTGAGAGGAGCTCTGGGGGTGAGACATGGGGTCCTCCGTCCCCCCACCACCTGGCTATCGAGGTGGGGAGAAAGCACTTGCGACAAGGCCTCGGGTGAGGGCCGACAGATGATAACAGGTGGAAAGCGTGGCTCATGTCCCCGGGGCATTTTGGGTCCCACGGCCGGCGCCCCACCCGGTCACCAGTGTGGTTATCGAGTGCTGGACAGTGGACCGGACTCCCCTCTCACAGGTGATTGCAGACTTGGAGAGGGAGAGCAGTCTGGCGGCGTTCAGATCACAGTAGGCGCGGCCGAGGGGGTAAAGGCGGCTCCAACCATTCGGAAGGACTTCTCAGTAGGTTCTGTGGTTTAACTTAACGTGTGGTTCAGTGCGATTGTCTGCAGGACACGGGGCCTCAGGTCCCCCCGTCCCAGAGCCCTGAGCTCACGGCTGTGCTCTGGGAAACAGCGGCAGGTGTGACTTCCTCGCCGCCGGGGTCCAGTCCCCAGCACGTCTGGGCTGCGTGAGGTCCAGTCCCCTGTGTGCACTACGAAGACCAGCCTCGCGCCACCAGCTCCCCGTGCTCGGGGCGGGAGGGAACTTCCCGCAGAACCCGGGACAGGAAGCCGTGGGTCCAGCGACGCCTAGAGAATCCCGTTTACTTACATACAGGCTCTCACCCTGCGGGACATGGAGAGTGCCAGGGCGCCCGGGGGGCAGGGACAGTCACCTCCTGATTCACCTTGAGCCAGTGGCCACCAGTCATCCCCCCGGGCTGGCCTGGTACTGGTGCCGCCCCAAACACGGTGGGGGGGAGGGGGGTCAGGTGCGTCCCTTCAGGAAGGCTGAGTGCAGGGGACATCCTCTGGGGGCCACAACACACACACCTGCCTATGTGCACCGTGACGCTCCGGTGACGCTCTCCCCCTGTGTGGCTCACACACGCCAATCCACCTCCACCTGTCCACACGGACGCACAGCCCACCTCACACGCACCTCCACCCCGGCCACACCACACTATCCCGCATGCAGGCATTCGAGCCCCGGGCCGGGCCCTCGGCCGCAGGCACGACGGAGCGCGGCAGCTCAGAGCTCGCCCCGTGTGGCCGTCCCCGCTGCCGACGCGCAGCATACACGGCGGGCCGCGTGCGAGGGGGCCTCTCACGCGGCTCGTCCCCGGTAACCTGCCTTCCAGGCAAAACCACGCTGATCAAGGCCCTGACAGGGGACGACGCCATCCGGCCCCAGGACCGGCTGTTTGCGACGCTGGACGTCACAGCCCACGCGGGGTGGCTGCCCTCCCGCGTGGCTGTCATCTACGTGGACACCATCGGCTTCCTCTCCCAGCTGCCCCACAGCCTGGTTGAGTCCTTCTCCGCCACCCTGGAAGACGTGGCCTTTTCGGTGAGTGTGACAGGATCCCAGAGAACGAGCTAGCTAAAACCCTGTGTGACCTGGGCCGGGTCCCCTCCCACGACACTACACGGTGGGCAGGGTGCCCCCACACGCGACACAACCTTGGGGACCTGGCCCCCTCACTCGTGTCTCAACATGGGGGCTGTGTCCCCTCAGGACGTAACCCCAGGAGGCAGGGTTCCTCACGACACAATTCCGGGTCCCAGTCCCCTTACACATTATACAACCTAGTGGCCGGGTCCCCTCACACACGACACAACCTTGGGGCCCGGTCCCGTCACACAGGATACAACATGGGGGCCCGGTCCCGTCACACAGGATACAACATGGGGGCCCGGTCCCCTCACACAGACACAACATGGGGCCCAGGTCCCCTCACACAGGACACAACGTGGGGGCCCGGGTCCCCTCACACAGGACACAACGTGGGGCCCAGGTCCCCTCACACAGGACACAACGTGGGGCCCAGGTCCCCTCACACAGGACACAACGTGGGGTCCAGGTCCCCTCACACAGGACACAAC
>PJEM01015988.1:9250-27747 GCA_004023845.1 Helogale parvula | reverse complement strand
ACCTCTCCCGCTGTGTTTGGCCAGAGGACAGGCGGTAGGAAGCAGGGTGGGGGGGGGAGGCTGACGGGAGCCCCAGTGTGGGCTGTTGGCCAGAGGGCGCCAGACAGGGTTGGGGGGCCATGTGGGGGCAGCCAAGGAGGAGAGAAGGCCACCCGTCAGGGTCAGGACGGTGCACGCAGCCAGCTTCCTTGGGTTTCCTGTCTGCTCAGCGTGGTTGACAAAGAGATGCCAGAATTGCCTTTAAGCCTCGTGTTCTCGTCTAGGCCGTCCTCGTGGACCTCGGCCTGGACGGGCTCGCCATCACCCCGCGGGCCAGAGGCCCGGCCCCCGCCGACCTCCCTCTCATCGACCTGTGCGACACCCCGGAGGCTCCGAGCGCTGGCTGCCGGCCTCTTGTCGGCCTGCTGGTCAACACGCCGGACGCGGACAGGTGCGCCGCGCCCAAGCCTCTCCGCGAGGTGGGCCAGGTGAGCGCGGGGGGCTCCGCGTGGGCTCCGTTCTGGGTCCTCCTCCCAGGGCACGTCGCCGTGACCCCGAGAGTGGCCACCGAGGTCTCTAAAGGGACACGTCTCAGGGCACACACCAGCGGTGGCACGAGCTTAGGATTGAGCCCGTCCTGCTGCAGGAGGGACCCTGCGTGGCGGCCCAGGAGCCCTCCGAGGGCAGGGGCCCCGCGCGCCCGCTCCCGGGCACACGTGTTCCTTCCCTTCCGGGCGGCAGCTTCTCCTTCCGGCTTCTAGACGTGCCAGCTGCAGTTCCGGGGTGTCTGCGCCACGGCGGGGGGGGGGGCGGGGGGCGCGCGGGCCGGGAGGGGCGGCGTGGCCGCGTCACTCACCCCGGCGTTTCTGTCCTGCAGCTGATCGACTTGACCTCTCCTCTGATCCAGCTGAGTCCGGAGGCTGACAAGGAAAACGTGGACTCGCCACTTCTCAAGCTCTGACGAGAATAAAAGCCTTCGCGTTTCACTCTGTTAGAGGAACTGTCAGTCCAACGGTGGTTTTCAACCCTTAGAATTAAGTTTAGGAGCCATTGTTTGGGGGAAAATGGCAACAACCCTCAGTAAAGGTCCCGGCCCGGAAGGGGTGCTGAGCGGTCGGGCCAAGCTCCCCGCCCCCCATGCGCTGCGCTGGAGAACGGAGTTAAGTCCCTGCAGGTGAAGACTTTTGTGTCCTTTGTGTGTAAAATAGCAAAGTCACTATTTTTAAAATTAAGTTTGTATGAAAGGTAAATATTCTAGGTTTAAATTAAATTGGAAAATAAATGAAAATGTATTAAAGCACAGTTTGATTTTTTAAGGTTGATTTTTAAGCACCAATAACTATTTTTATCACTAATCAGTATGTAAGATTTATGTTACTCAAACTGTTCCCACAAGTGGTTTTTTTTTATGTTCATTTATGTATTCTGAGGAAGAGAAAGTACGAATATAGGAGGGGCAGAGAGAGGATCCCAAGCAGGTTCTGAGTGGCCAGCTTCGGGGCCTGATGTGGGCTCGAACCCACGAACGGTGAGGTCATGAGCTGAGCCAAAACCAAGAGTCGGAAGGATGCTCAACTGAGTATGAAGAAATGCTGTTTTTAGAAAAAATTTTATTTATTGAGAGAGAGAGTCTGCGTGCATGCGGGGTAGGGGCAGAGAGAGACACACACACAGATTCTGAAGCAGCTCCAGGCTCCGAGCTGTCAGCAGAGAGCCCGACTCAGGGCTTGAACTCACAATCTGTGAGATCATGACCTGAGCCAAAGTCAGACGCTTCACCAACTGAGCCCCCCAGGGCCCCAAAGAAACACCGGCTTAAAAGCAGACCGCAGGCCCCACCGCCCAGGTCCCTGGCAGGACTAGCCTCTGCACCTTGAGTGCACACTCGGGCGAGGCAGGAGCCCTGGGCGGTGTGGGCCACGCCCTGACAAGAGGCCGTTGCCTGGAGGTGGCGGCCGGGACGGAGGGGGAGGTGAGGTGTTGGCCGTGTCCGAGGCATGGACCCCTCGGCTATGCTAGGGCCGGAGCCCCTGAGTAGAGGGAGGCAGAAGGAAACGGAGCCGAAGGCCACCGGAGAGCGTACTCCCTGCCTGAAGCCCTTCCAGTGGTTTCTAACCACCAGCTGGCCTGGAAGCCACTGGTGTGTCTAGAGACCCCGTGTTTTGAGGAAACTTCTCAGTCTTCGTGCAGCGGCCTCGCGGCTGACAGTAGTAGGTGGACCTGATTTTTGGGGCTCCCATCTGGTGTCTCCAGGGCTGAGTGGGGGAGCCGGGGTGCAGGGGGCTGCGCCTTCTCCAGTTAATGCCGGGCCGGGAAGGCGACTCCTGTGGTGTCTGCAGAGGGAAGTGGGCTCACGAAGGGCCCGGCGGCACCTGCAGGGGGAGGCTAGACGGGTAAAGGCGGGACTGCCTGGAGGCGGGAGGTCACCGCAGCCGCCGCCGCCGGCGGAATAGACCACGGCTAGACTCAGCAATGCACCTTGTACCACTACCCCGTGGCTGGCGGGAGCAGGGCCCCTGCAGGAAGCCTGGCGGCCCCCTCCTCCTCCAGGGACCCTGTGCCTGTGGGTGGCAAGAATCCTACAGTCCCAGGGGCCTCCGATGTCCAGCGTGGCCCCTCGACTCACAGGGGAAAACCCCAAACGTGGAAATGAATTGACTCATTCACATGTCTTTTTAAAATTTTTTATTTATTTTTAAGTAATCTCTACACGGACCCAAGATCAAGAGTCACACGCTCCATGGGCTGAGCCAGCCCGGTGCCCCGTGTTTATGGAGACGCCCCAGGGATGCAGGGGGAGGCAGAGCTCGGGCACCCCTATCTAGTGGGGGGAGGGAGGAATGTTACATTCTTCGCTAACATAGGGTCATCTAGCGGGGCTCCGGGCACCCCATCCAAACCCCGTGGATGAGCTGGGCCTTTGGCCTCGGCCGGTTCCCTGGGCCCCTCCTCTCAGGCTCTTGGGGCCCTGGGGTGCTGTCCAGTCCACAAGTGTCCTCTGGCAGGACAGAAGTAATAGGGTTTTAATCCTCTTAATAGGTGGGGGAAGGCAGCACCTCCCACCCCGCGGACGGCATCCTTTTTCCTTTCTGGCTTAATCTCCCGGTCTTGCTGAAGCCGCTCCGTCGGGCAAAACTTTCCTCAGGCTCTGGGACCTAACACAGCCGCTCACACAGTCCTGGAGACAGGCGCTCCTCCGGATGGTGGTGTGAGGACCTTGGCTGCCACTAGAGGGCCACCCTCCCGGGTTTAAGGGGCCCAACTTCTCAAAGTAACGTAGTTCATTAATTTTCTGGTGCAAATCTCTGAAACCTAATCTTACGTCGCTGTTGGCGCATGGCACTTAGGAGGTCATTGTCCTTCCCATCACTGAACCATCCAAAGTCACTGCAATACCTTGTCTTTAACTGAAGAGCGGCAGAGAAGGTTGCAAATCTAACACTGTGTGCAGCAGGCCTAACCCCAGATCCCTCTGGGCAAGAACACTGGGCTTCTGCCCTTGTGCCAAACCGTCACACCCAGGAAGGACGTGGGCCTCCAGACTGAGCCCAAACACCCCTGGCTCAGCCACGGCCACACACCCCACTGAAGGTTCACCCCCAAATCCGCCCAAGGCCAGGTGCCCGAATCCTGCATTCACTCCTCTCTCCTGGGAAGTGTGAGATGAAACAGATACTCTCACTGGATGACACCCTGTTCAGAAAAAGCAGTCATTCTTGTTTCCCCGAGGGGCCCCGTGACCTTCCCGCTGTCGGGGAGGCCGCCCTGTGCCTGCCCTTGGCACCGGTGGCCACGACTTTCCAAGCGGCAGTTCTATGCTTCTTCGTTTCTGTCTAGGCCCTCAGGTGGCCTGTCCTCAGGAAACTGGCTTGCCTTACTAATCATCCCAGTCTAAACACTTGGCGCCCACTGTAAACGGGTTAAGAAACTATTAAAAAACTGGCACAATTCTAACCTGACGCTTTGGTGTGTGCGTGTTACTGGCCATTTCTTTGCCTCTGCTGTGGCACTTCCTCCCCGGCATTTTCAAACCATGGCTCAAATTCTCCATGAAATCAATACAGCGGACTGCACTATTTTAGGATGAAAAAGAACCAAACCGAAAACGACAGAGTACACGGCACATTGCAAAACTAAAAACCGTTTAGAGCGGCATTCTTTATCCTTATACGTGTAGGCAGGTGCGTCCTCTGTGCCACCCTGTAAAGTGGGACGCCGGGTTTGAGGTGAATAAAGTTGAGAGTCGCTGATTTACAAAATGCCTGTATATTTGCTTGTGTGGACCACAGCTTCTTGGGTCAACCGAAATCAGTCAGTCCTTTGGGCCCCGTGACCATCTTGGTCTGAGCCGGGCCAATGCCCTGCCCTGGCACTCCGCACTGACCACCCCAACTCTCCCAAGCCTCTCCGCCGGCCCCAATCTGTCCAGGTTTCCTACCTGGGCCTCTTCCTTTGCCTTCATCGCACCCTCCTACCTTCCCACTGTCTTCCTTTAGGCTCGGCGAATGTCTCCGGGTCCTGCTGTGTCTGCCTTCCAGATGTGTGCCTGCCACCTGTCCTCTGCCCGGCTGCCCCAAGCGTGCGCTCCCGTGGGCACTCATTCAGAACAGCAGCTTCTCCCCAGGCACCTGCGACGCAGGAGCGGACCAGGCAGGCCACGCCCTCCTCCGGGAACAGACACATCAAGTCCTCCCGCAGCCATTCGCGCGACAAGGGCTAGAAGATTCTACCTGGACGTACACCTCTTCCCCAGGAGGCTGTCACGTCCTCCTAACCAGGCTCCCAGTTCGTCCTCTGCACAGGGCATCCAGGAGAATCTTTCCGGATTTAGATGTGATCACTTCGCTCCCCTGCTGAGACGTCCCTTCCCCTAGGAGCCAGCGCCTTACGGACCCCACGCCCGCCACCACCCCGTCCGCAGGTGCGCCCGGAAGGAGACGCCAGCCCCGCCCCGGAGCCCCTCACGCAGCCGCAGCAGCGAGCCCGAGCCGGCGCAGGGGGCGTGGGCGGGGCCTCTGGAGCGGAGGGCGGGGCAAGGGGCGGAACGTCGTGCGCGGACACACGTTTCCGGCCGGACGCACACGCATCTGCGACGCCGCGGCGAGGGCGGGGCTTCCGGCGCGGCACGGAAGCGGCGGCTGCTGTTGGGTGTTTGGCGAAGCGCGGATGCAGGCGGCGCGGCACGTCGTGTGCGCCCTGTCCGGCGGGGTGGACAGCGCCGTGGCCGCGCTGCTGCTGAGGCGGAGAGGTGAGCGACCCCTCCCCGGAGACCCCGCCTCCGGGCCCCTCTCCCTCCGCGGGGTGGTCGGGGGCGCGCGACCGCCTGGGCGCTGGCCCCCTCCCTCCGCCAGCCCGGTTACCGACGCAGTGGAAGGGACCCCGACCCTGGGGGCCGCGCTTCTCCCCGGCTCCGGAACTCCTTGCCTGAAGTGACGGCGGCGGGGACGGCGCTGACGCTGGGAGGCCGCGGGCGACCCTGAACGAGCTGACCCGCGCGGGCCCAGGGGACGCGTCAGACATGCCCTCGTCCTCGCGGTGCCGCCGCCGTCCTCAGGCAGCGCGTGCGCCGAGATGCCGGCGGGTCGTCCGTGCTCGCCGTGCCCTGCGCGACAGCCTTTCTGCCGGGGCGCTGGCGGCGCTTGCTGGCGTCCAGAGCGGGGCCGGGGTCGGGAGCCGAGATGAGCCGCTTTCCCCATCTGTGTGGTCCTTCCCCTCGTGAGTCCTCATCCACTGGGCGACATTCGTGCATCCTCTGCTGGGAGCCCTTTCTTTCTGGGCACCTGGAGAGCAGGGGTGAGCGAGGGGTTCCTGACCTCAGACACCTTAGTTAAGCGCTTCTTGTCTGAAAGAGAACCCCGACCTCCCTGGCTTAGCGGAAGTGTTAAACACGCACAGAACCTCTCCCCCACGGCCCAGCACATATCAGGCGTTCAGAAAACAGTAGTGGCTATTAGCACACGCTAATAAGTGTATGTAGGTTTTGTGAAAGGCGTAGTTAAAGGTTCTAAATAGAAGCGTCTCTTAACTTGAGAACGGGGAAATCACAGCATCATAGAGGGTGATGGTGTTTGAGGCGAGGCTTGAAGAAGGAAGCGTAGGATTTCACTAAGCAGAGGACTGGGGGCGTGAAGTATGGAGGAGGGTGCTTCGGGCAGAGTCTGCAGCTGGAGCAAAAGGTCAGCGGCCTGGAGGTGTCGGCTGGGTCTGGGCAGGGAAGCATGTGGGGCCCTGAGTATGGAAGATGTTATTTTAGGGACTTTAGACTAGGTTGGGCAGATGGTGTAGAGCCCTTGAAGGTCCCCGAAGACGTGTGTGATGTTTTGAGTGACGCAGAAGGCTAACCGTGGGCAGACCAAATATATGATTTTACTCTTTAGGAAGGTAACCCTCCCCCTCCCCACATCTAGACTTCCCTGGGGTTTCCTCCTGATTGGGGAGCTGATGGACGGCGCAGAGGAAGAGCGCAGTCCTCCCCTTGGCGTCAGGGGCTGTCCTGGTCTTGCTGGAGGTGCACATCCTGTCCTGAGCCCCCTGGAAAGTTCAGGATAGGCGAGGCGCTGAGGCCCCATCCTGGGGTTCCTGAGCCCCGGGCCCCTGTAAGTGGGTCCCGCCTCCGTGAGAAGCGTGAGCAGGTAGATGAGGTTAGAGACGAATGAAGTTTTAAAGCTGTGCACGGAGTTCTGTCCATTCCACAAGCACTTCTTTGGCTCTTGTTCTGTGCTGGGCACTGCTGGGTACTGGGACCAAGGGCTGAACGAGGCACAGTCCCTGCCCTTTGAAGAGCTGCTTCGGTGACAAGCAGGAGGGGGCTGATGGGAACACGTCCATAGAGCCCGGTGTGGTGTGAGCTGTAAGAGAAGGGAGTCGGGGCGCCTGGGGGGCTCAGCGGTTTGAGCATCCGACTTTGGCTCAGGTCATGATCTCACGGTTCACAGATTCAGACCCTGCATTGGACTCTGTGCTGACAGCTCAGAGCCTGGAGCCTGCTTGGGATTCTGGGTGTGGGTGTGTATGTGATGTGTGTCTGTGTGTCTGTGTGTCTGCCAAAAACAAAAAAAGAGACGGGAGTCAGGTGTTCTGGGAAGCAGAGTGGGTAGGGCTGCGCTGGTGGGGGTCTTGGGAATGTGTCCCTTACTTTTGCCAAAGTTTTGTCATCCAGTCTCTGTTCTTTGGAGTGTTCTGGCCTTTGTTACATTGAGCCCACCCACAGAGAAACATTCTCCTGGGGCGCCTGGGGGGCTCAGTTAGTTAAGCGTCTGGCTTCGGCTCAGGTCATGATCTCACAGTCTGTGGGTTTGAGCCCCGCGTCGGGCTCTATGCTGACAGTTCAGAGCCTGGAGCCTGTCTTCAGATTCTGTATCTCACTCTCTGACTCTCCCCTGCTCTCACTGTGTCTCTGACTCTCAAAAATAAATTAAAAAAGAAAAGAAAAGAAGCATTCTCCTGCAAGGGAGGCACCTGGGTAGTTCACTGAGATGGTGCAGCGTTAATATTGATCTTTCCAGCATTTGGTCAGGGCTTTGTTTCAATAGAGGAAGGGGGGAAATGGGTCATAAAATGTATAGTTAGTCCAGCCTTTATAATAAAATACCTAAAATTTTAATTGTCTTCTTGTCTGATGACTTAGACTCTAAGTCTTAGATGATCATTGGAAACACCTTTTGGAATTAGTTTACTTCTCTGACAACTGAACGGTGGTTTTTGCTGACTTTGAGAGATGTTGAGTTTGTAAACAGGGGGAGGGTCAGAGAGAGAGGGAGACACAGAATCTGAGGCAGGCTCCAGGCTCTGAGCTGTCAGCACAGAGCCTGACGCGGGGCTTGAACCCATGAACCGTGAGATCATGATCTGAGCCAAAGTCAGACGTTAACCAACTGAACTGAGCTGCCCGGATGCCCCAAGTTTCTGCTCTTTGATTCTGCGCCCCTTTGCCGAGCCTCTCCTGTGTGCCGGGTGTTGTGCTGACACTGATGCAGGGTGGAGATGCAGGCGTGACAGCGGACCATCTTGCTTGCCTCCGGGGTGGGGGGTGCGCAGGCAAGCGGTTCCAGTCCGGCCGTGCACCGGGATGGGGGGAGGCCTTGACAGCGTGCATCGCGGCCAGCCGGCACATCCGGCGTCTCGCACGAGGATGTGAGTCACTCCCAAGGCCTCGTGGCCACGCAGGCGTCTCTGGGGGCACCGGGGGCACAGGCGGGCCGCGGCGCCGGAGGGGGGCCCGCCCGGGGAACTACTCGGAGCTCAGAAACCGCCGCCCTCTCGGTCGGTTGGTGAGGGCCTCCGCTTCGTGCCTCCCCCTCCCCAGGCTACCAGGTGACGGGCGTGTTCATGAAGAACTGGGACTCGCGGGATGAGCTGGGCGTCTGCACTGCCGACCGGGACTGTGAAGACGCTTACCGGGTGTGCCGGATCCTTGACATCCCGTTCCACCAGGTGTCCTACGTGAGGGAGTACTGGAACGACGTGTTCAGGTGAGCGCGGCCGGGGACGCGAGGGGACCGCGCGGGGCCTCAGCCGACGGCCCGGACACCCTGGCTCCCTTGTTGTGCCGCCTGCGGAAGTCTCTTTAATGCCTTCATGAGCCCTGAGGGGCTCTGCTGCTGGGTCCGGGCAAGGGGGCTGAGGCGGAGGTCTTCCCGAGGGGGCCGCGCCGTGATTCCTGTGCTCGCCAGTGACTGGGGGCTTCTGGGAAAAAGAACCCAGCGACCCACCCTTTGCCTCCTGAAAACTACACACACACACACACACACACACACACACACACACAGACTTCAAAAATCGAACACGGAGGCGTCTGGCCGGCTCAGTCGGAAGAGCGTGCGACTCTGAGCCCCACGTTGGGTGCAGAGATTACTTCCGTAAATAAAACTTAAAAAAAAATCCAGTTACAACCCCAACAGTGATTGTTAGGTGCTTGCTCCGTCCTGGGCGCGGCGCCGCGTCTGGGGACTGAAGATGGCGCTCTAGCTCAGAGATCCTGGAGTCCTGCCCAAGGCCCGCTTGGCCTCCAGCGCTCAGCGTGCAGGTGTCCTGGCCACCGCCGTCTCCCTCGCGGGGGCGGGGGGTGTCTCCCCCCTCCCGCACAGGCTGTGCTCCGGGGTCCTTGCTGACGCCACTGACTGCCCGGCCTCCCGCAGCCAGTGTAAACATTTAACCTCTTTGACGGTCACCTGATACTTTGTCACACAGAAAACGTTCTGGGGGCGTGGACATAAGAGAGTAAAGCACGGATTCTATCTTAACTAGTTTGCAGCTTAATGAACCTCTTGACAACTTGGGGGGCTTCCAGACTTGGGGGGCTCCGTCCATTAAGCATCTGACTCGATCTCAGCTCAGGTTATGATCTCAGTTTGTGGGTTCAAGTCCCATGTTGGGCTCTGTGCTGACAGTGCAGAGCCTGCTTGGAGTTCTCTTTCCTTCTCTCTCTGCATCTCCTTGCTCGCCCGTGTGTGTGCGGGTGCGTGCGCTCTCTCTCTCCTCTCTCAAAATAAACAAACATTAAAAGAGAAAACTCTCGACAACTTTCTAACAATTAAGAAATTGAAATATGGAGCAACCAAGTTTTAGCCGCTCCTGAGGGGTCACGACCGGGGGAGGTGCAGTTTGGCCTGGCGTGCTGAGGTTGAAGGTGCATGTGTGACTGTGACCTTGTGCAGGTCTTTAGTCATAACGTGACATTCTCAGTCAGCGTTGTCTGTCACCATCATGGGTCAGGGAGGAGTCCAGATGCCTGCTGTCCAGAAGCAAGGACCTAAGATGTGAAGCTCTGGCTAAGCCCTCTGCGCCGTCTGGTCAGCCAGCCGGTTAGCGGCGGGGTCCCACTGGTGGCCTGCCACTGCCCGGGCGGCACTGAGGGTCCCAGGAGCGCGACGGCCACGTCGGAGAGGTGCTCGCTGGCACGCCGGCCCCGCGCCCCGGCTCTCCAGGCCGGTGGTGAGCAGCTAATGGGGCCCCGGGTTGCAGCCCTGGGCGGTTGTCTTCCTGCTCCGTCGCCAGCGTGTTCTTTGCTCCAGCCTCCCTTTGTCGGCGAAGCCCAGGGCGGCTGGAGCCGGGAGTCGCTGCCGTCCCTCCCGTGTGCCCTGTGAGCCCCTGGGGGGGGGACAGAATGGCGGCCGAGCTGTAGTGGCAGCTGATAACCTGACTTCCTGTCTAGGTTTAGTTGTTATCTTGGATTCAGATGGAAAGCGCCGTGGCTTTAAATGAACGTGTGACGAAAATACCGAACGCGGCTGAATCCTGAAACTCTCCCGCGTTTCAGAAAATTAGTTTTGGTGAGAGAAGGAGAAGCCACGTTAAGCAGGTGATCTAACAGATTCATGTTTTTGAGGAATGTCTCGCACTTAGAATGTCTTTTTCTTCTATTCCAGTGACTTTTTAAGTGAATACGAGAAAGGAAGGACTCCCAATCCTGACATAGTTTGCAACAAGCATATCAAATTCAGCTGTTTCTTCCATTATGCTGTGGACAGTCTTGGTGAGTAGCTTCGTCATTTCCAGTTAATCTTTGTAAAGTCAGAGGTTTTCAGAGCTAGTCCGCAGCCAGCTCCTCGTAAACAGTTTCACCTTCCAGAAGGCCAGGGAGCAGTGAAAACGGTAAGAATCTGTGTCTCACCAAGGAGGAGAGAACACTCTGGCAAGAGGCGGTGACCGAGTTGCGGGGAGCAGAGCCTGCGTCTTCACCGTGGACCGTGCGGTGCGGCTCAGGAGCCCGGGCCTGAGAACGTCCTGCGGGGTCACAGGGTCGCCGGGCGGGGCCGCGCGCGGAGGTCCAGGCCGCTCCGAGCCGCGCCGTTCCCGGTGTGGTGACGGTCTGCGGAAGCTTCCTGAGCCTGAGGGGGAGCTCAGCAGGGTCGGCGTTGGCTTCTTGCCGGTCCTCCTTTTTGCTAGTCTTGCTGAGCCTTTCCCAGCGGCTTTCTGCTCTGCCCCGAGAACGGGTCTGGGTCTGTTCCTCATTCCGGGTCTCTGTTTGGATTTGAAGCCACGTTTCGGTGGTCTCCCGTAAAAACCCATCGAGGGGGCCTGGGCGGCTCAGTCATGATTCAGATCATGATTTTGGGGTCATGGGATCGAGCCCCGCATCGGGCTCCATGCAGAATCTGAGCCTCCTGGGGATCCTCTCTCTCTTCTCTGTCCCTGCCCCACATGCCCGCGTGCACTCGCAAAAAAACATAAAGAGCCCACCGAGGCCCTGCCACCTGGAGACCGCCGACCTTCAGGTCTTGTCTGTTCTGGTAGTTCCCCTCCTCATGTCCGTCTGCGTGCCGGGGCAACCCTCTTCCTTCCTGTGAGCCTCCCTGATGCTGACGAGCTTGCTCGGACCGTCTGTGGGGTCTGCCGCTGCAGGGTCCCTGGTCCCCTTCCTGGGTCCTGCTGTTGCTGGAGTTCCTGATTCTGGCCCCTCAGTCCGTCCGGCCCGTACGGCTCACCCTCCCGTGGCCCGCCCCGTGCCAGGACGTGGTACCTTGACCGGCATGTGCCAGCGGCCCAGTAGTCACCGACGGCTGGCCTCTCTGTCCTGTCGGCTCTGCCGTAGTGACGTTGGTGGGCCCAGAGCAGGCTTGCAGATCGAGTGTATGAGGGACCGCGGCTGAGGGGACCACAGCCCATGATGATGCCTGCAGATCAGACTCCGAAAGTCTGGATTGATGTTTTTTTTTAAATTTTATTTTAATGTTCTATTTGAGAGAGAGAGAGACAACATGAGCAGGGGAGGGTCAGAGAGAGAGAGACATCGAATCTGAAGACAGGCTCCAGGCTCTGAACTAGCTGTCAGCACAGAGCCCGACATGAGGCTCAAACCCACGAACCTCAAGATCATGACCTGAGCCAAAGCCGGACGCTCAACCGACTAAGCCCCGCCCCAGCTGCCCCAGGCTGGATCAGTTTGAATGACTAACGTGAGGCCTGAATGCCCATAGAGATAAACGCAGGTTTACTAACTGTCTTAGCTGAAACCAGGTCCCGGCGCGCTCATCCCCAGCGTTTGGCGGCACCTGTCTCGTCCGCCCCAACTGACCGGCAGGGCGGAGAATCCTCGTGGGTTCTTTTCCTGAGGAAGGGAGAGAAAGGGCAGGAAAGGGGGCGCAGAGAGTGAAGACAGCACACGGAATCCGATCAGGCCTCTCTTTTATTCTTCTTCCTCTCCTCCTCCACCCAGAAAACAGTGTATCTTATATATCGTTTGGGGCAGGGAACTGACCCGGGTTGGTTGCCAGGTAACAGAGTCAAATGAATATTTAGAGAAAGGGGAAAAACCGATAACGAAACTCCAAACTCCGGACACAGCATCAAACGGAAGCACGCAGACTAGCGTCTGCAAATGCTGGGCAGGGGAAGCTTAATGCTGCATTCCCGAATGTGGTTTTGATCTTTTCTGCACCTTGGCCATTCTACGTCTGGCCCAGCATGACCGTCGCCAAAATCTTGGACCAGGAAATGGCACTCTCCAGCCTCCAGATGTAAATCTTGTTTTTCTGGTTCACTCCCTGGAGAGCGATTATCCTTGCCTGAGGCAGCCAAAACTTGACGGCTCCCGACAACTAACCAGGCTCAACAATCAATTCCGGTACGCGCCTGGGTGCAGATCTGGGGCCCCCCCGCTGGCTGGAGCGGCCCGCCAGCCTGCAGTGCTGCAGAGATAGGACAGAGAGGCCAGCAGGCTGCCCACCCATGTGGCCTGAGCTCACCTGCTGGTCCCGAGTCAGGAAGGAAAGGTGTGTGCTGTGCCCTGCCCCGGTGGGCCACGTCTGGGGGCTGACATTTAGCTCCAGTTGTTTCTGGAAGGAGCGACAGGTTCCTGGGCTGTGTGATGACTTTGGTTTTGAGCGTGTGGACACCGGGCGTCTGGCGGGCTGTGTGACTGCCGCGGCTCTTAGAGGTTCTTGAAGCTGCGCTGCAGCCTTGTAACCGGGTCGTGTCTGTTCAGATGGAGAGTTAAAGGTGAGCCTCCCGCCGCTGGGATGGCCTCTGTCGGGAGGCGGGGCCTCCGTCGGGAGATGGGACCTCCGTGCAGACCGTCTGGTCAAGGCCTGGCGCCCGCGCATTTCGTTAAGCTCCCCAGGCCCAAGGAGGCCACGGCTGGCCCCCGCGCGTCTGAGGTTTGAACTTGTGATTTTACAACCCTCACAGGAGCAGACGCAGTTGCCACGGGCCACTATGCCAGAACCTCGCTGGAGGACGAGGAAGTCTTTCAGCAGAAGTACATTAAGAGGCCAGAAGGGCTTTTCAGAAACCGATTTGAAGTTAGAAATGGTAAGTTAACGTGTCCAGGTCAGCCCTAAAGTGGTTGTGCGCAGGGGGAAAGGTTCCGGGGAGGCGCAGCGGGTCACTCTGAGCAGCCCCTCCGGGTGTCTGTGTCCCAGACTAGCTTGCTGGTTTTGGGAAAGAACGGTCACCCAGAGAGCACTCTGCCCTTGGAGCCCGGGAGTGGCGCCTGGGCACGGACCAGCCGGCGCCTGCGTCTGTGCCGGGCGTGCCAGTGGTTTGGGGGTGCCCGTGGTGTTGGAGGAGGTACCTGACAGCTAAGGTGCTCACGGGCCCTGTCACTTACCGTCAAGTTCTCGAGGGCTCGAGACTGAGGCGCGCGGATTCATGTGACACATGAAAATGGAAAGCCCGCCCTCGGAGACTGTGTGCGCAGATCAGTGTATCTGTGTTAGAGGGAGCACAGTTTCACCTTTCTAGAAAAACGCCCACCTGCCGGCTTGCCCTGGCATGCGTCTGGGCGTAGACGAGAGGAATTCACGTTGCTGCGAAGCGAGAGCCAGAATGGGGCCCAGAGAAGTTTCCGTCGTCGAGGGAGCACGGAAGGGCTGGCGTCTCTGCGCGTGCGGCCTGCGGACCGCCCGGCTCCCTGCGCCTGCCCCTCCCCCCATGCCCAGCCGTCGCGGGCCCGCGGGCCCCCTGGCCCCTCTTAGCGCGGAGGTGGATGCTATCACCCCATTTCACAGATGAGGAGACGGAGGCATGGAGGAAGTCGCTTGGCCAGGGTGCCTCCCTCAGGAAAGAACGGAAACCCTCAGGCTGTGTGCGTGACAGTGCCTCACGACCTTGTGACGCGAGGCCGCGTGATTACACCGAGGTTTGTGTGTGACCACGGATGGGAGACAGAGGAGGGCAAAATGCATGAGGAGCTCTGCCGCGTGGCCTTCGGGGCTCAGATCCATGGGCAAGAACCCAGCCCAGTGGGGCTGCAGGGATGACGCTGCTTCCTGGAAAGGAAAGCCCCAGGGTCACGACTCTGAGCAAGAAGCCCGCTCCGGACAGCCGGTCTCAGCCCGGTCAGCCCGCCGCGTCCTCCGTGGCCCTGCACCTGGTCTTCGTGTCTTGGAGCCCCTCCTTGTCCGCGGCGGGGACCTGCCCGCGGAGGGGGCCGCACCTGCTGCTGCCAGCTGGGTGCCGGGCCTCTGGCCTCAGGCCCAGACGTGGGCGAGAGGGGCCAGGTTTCCCCGGCCTCCCTCCTGGCCTCCTGGCTGCCTCACACTGCTCTTCCGGAAGCTTCTCTGTGTCAGGAAGAACGCACACCCCGCCACTTGGGAACGCCACAGCAGGATTCAGCGAGGAAGTTTGGATTTATGGTCCTGAGTTCATGAAGGACTTATTTCCACGTGAAACAGGTGTCCGTGCTTCTCTTCTAGAAAACTGCCTTCCGGCGCTGTCCGGACCTTTCTGCCGGGCCGCACGCACTCGGAGACGTGGGATTGCGGTGACCTCTGTCCTGTTGAGTGACTGTAACGCGTAGTCGTAATAATTTAACAGTGTCTTTGTTTTCAGTGCGGTCTCAGGCTCCCGGAGCGGTTTAATTCTTATTTAGTCGCCCCGGAGACCTGGGACAGTGCCTCTGGCCTGGGCCTGGGTCCCCGGGGGGAGCGTGCGTGGGGGAGGTGCACACGGGGTCACCCAGACCATGCCTGCGCGCGGTCTCCGTGCACACGCCCGGAGCCGGCGCTCCTGGGCCCCGGCCTCGAGCCCGGGTACCTCTCCGTGCGGGGCGGGGGCGCCGTCGCCGGGCCCGGGGTGTGCGGGCCGTGAGGGGGTTCCTGGCACGATCCTCCCGACGCTCCTGCCCGCGGTGTACAATCATCAGCTTTCTTTTCTAAGAATCCTGGGTTTGGGGTTTAAGAAACTCCGAACTGTGAGGAAATGCCAGATGCCCCCAGGGTCCTGGGGCTTTTACGTGGACGCCGTTTGACCGGGTTTCATTTTGGAGCAAGGGGCGTTAGGCGGACGAGCGGGCCTGCCGACGGCGGTGGCTGAGCCGCGGTTTCCGTTTTCAGCTGCCTCTGTTGCTTCGCACACAGAAGGCCGTGGGGTCGGGCCCGGGCGCCGCCGGTGCCCAGCCCTGCCGCGCGGCACCTGCACCGCTTTGTCGAGCCTCTTCAGTGGTCCCAACCTCAGTCTCCTCGTCTGTAAAATGGGGAGAGTCCAGCCTCCCGCGGCTGGAGTGAGAATCGGGTTTGAGGTCACGGGCGAGCAGACCTCCACCGAGCCCATGTTCCACCCGGGACTGTGCCGGGCCGGCGGGCACACGTGTGTTTGGCGCGGCGCACACGAGCGCGCCCTCAGGGTGGCGGCCTCAGCGCTGTGGAAATGCTGCCGCGCGCCCCGCAGGCCTGAGGGTCCCAGTGCTGGAGCCGGACCCCCTCCTCTGATCCGGGGTCCCCGGGCCACGGTCAGTCACACCTGTGCGCATTACCCGTCCTTTCTCGCGGGGCTCGGGAATGTCTCCGTGACTCGAGATAAGACCAGTCGAGCTGAGGAACGGACCTGGCCTGGGCCTGGGCGCAGCCGGCGCGACGCTGTGGCGGCCTGGGGAACCGCGCGGCTGGCCCCACGTCAGGACACGTTGGGGGCATCCGGGGGTCCTGTCACCTGCTTCCCTCCCGCGCGCTGTGTGTCCTAGGGCTTTGCCTCCGCGCCTCAGAACGTCTTCCCGTTGCGTTCCGGCTTCACGGTGCCCTCGTCTGACGTGTGAACGGAGTACGGTTCCTCATCACGTAAAAGCCACCCTCACTGTATCTTTTTCTTCTTGTTTTTGTTTTTTTGGTGAGAGAAACAGAGCTCGAGCAGGGGAGGGGCAGAGAGAGAGGGAGACACAGAGTCCGAAGCAGCTCCAGACTCTGAGCTGTCAGCACAGAGCCCGACTTGGGGCCCGAACTCATGAGCTGTGAGGTCATGACCTGAGCTGAAGTCGGAGGCTCAACGGACTGAGCCCCCAGGCGCCCCTTCCCTGTATCGTTTTTAATGGTCGATGAATCAGGAGGGAGAACTTGCTCCCCGTAACCGTGCTGATCTTCTGTGGGTTTTTTTCTTCCTAGTAGTCTGCTTTTGAGTATTGATTTTCGCTTCTGACAGGCCGGGGGTAGTCGAAGTAGAGAAAGACGTGTTTGGAGTAAAGTACCATTATTTTTATTTCTGCACCTTTTTTGTTCTTTACTCTTGGCAGCGGTAAAACTCCTGCAAGCAGCTGACAGCTTTAAAGACCAGACCTTCTTTCTCAGCCAGGTTTCCCAGGACGCCCTGAGGAGAACCCTCTTCCCTCTGGGGGGATTAACGAAAGATTTTGTCAAGAAAATAGCAGCAGAGAACAGACTTCAGCATGTGCTTCAGAAGAAAGAGGTAGGGTCGAGGGGGCCGTGCGCGCGTCGCCCCCTCCGCGGTCTGGGGAGAGGCAGGGCCCTGTGGTCACCGCCCCGCGCCCTCCCCAGGCTCGGACGAGGGGAGAGAGCCTGGCTCCTGCGCGTTCAGGAGGCCGCTGAGACGGGACCTCTCCCCTGCGCCCTCCGCGGGGCCCTGGGGTGGGCAGCTCTCATGCAGCCGCGGGGGCTTGTTGGGGTGCTGTCGGCCCAGCCTGCCGGGCGGGCGGTGCAGAGAGGACCAGGCCTGGGATGCCGCGGACTGGAGCTCCGGCGCTGCCCGCACGCAGATCCGCCGTGTGGCTCGCTCGTCTGCCCCTTGGTCGAGGGTGCTGTGCTGCGGGCCTCTGAGGGTGGTTGAGGGGCACACGGGGTCTTTGTTCCTGCTTTCCTGGGGCTCACACGACAGGGAGACCAATACGAAACAAAGTGTCATAAAGTTAGAAGACGTCTGTGTGGGCAATGAGAGGATCCTGCAAGAGGAATTCCTCACACTGGCCGGCTGGACCCAAGGACCAGCTCTGAGGAGTTAGTGTAACCTAAGACCTCAGGATGAGTAGGATTTAGTGTCACAGAGAGGATTGGTAGGAGATAGTCCCAGTGGCGGGAAGAGCATGTGCAAAGGCCCTGAGGCAAGAGCGAGCCCATGCAGTGGAGTGGAGGTGAGGCCAGCACGGGGGAGGTGCCGTGTGCGAGCCAGCGGACTCGGTGCGCTTGGTCTGACCAGGTCACGTCCAGGGTCGGGAATGATCATGACTGTGCTTCTCGTCAGCAAGTCGTTCCTCCCCCACCATCCCTGTCCCTCTGTTCACCTGCTCAGTTTCTGGGTGTGGTTCTGTGGTGGGAGCAGGGCTGGGGCCACACTGCGGGGACACCACAGAGATCGGGCCGAAAGCCGTGTGGAGGGAGCGCCGTGGAGCGCGGCCCAGCATCTTCTGTGCTGGAGGAGGGCGGCCTCTCTTCCTCGGACTGCCCCTCCTGCTTCCTGGCCCTTCTCTGGCTCCCGGGGCAGCTGGGCTGAGCCTGCAGCACAGGCCACCCCGGCTGGGAGGACGTGATTCAGCCACTTAGCCCACAGGATTCAGGGTCGGGGGCCTCAAATGGACCCCTCAGGGTCCGCGGGTGCCGGCCGAGGGAAGCCCGGCCCGGGGCCCGGAGGTGTGCTGAGGCTCAGGTCCGGAGGCGAGGCCCGGATGCCCGGTCTCTCGTTCTCCTGGCCCGGCCGGTCCTCGTACGGACACCTCCTGCCCGCTCGTCGGCCTCACGCACTGCCCTCCTCCCGTTTCAGAGCATGGGCATCTGTTTCGTTGGGAAAAGGAATTTTGAAAATTTCATCCTTCAGGTGAGTGTCCTGTGATGTGGTGCGGAGCCGGGCTTCTGCCCCGGCCTCGGACCCGTGAGTGAGGACGGGCCTGTTTTTCAGTACCTGCAGCCTCGGCCTGGGAAGTTTATCTCCATAGAGGACAACAGAGTTCTGGGGACACACAAAGGTGAGCCACAGCCGCGCACCGCACTGCGTCGTGAACTCGGGTCGCAGGCTGAGTTTCTGCGGTGGGGGCGGGATTCAGACAAGAAGCCCGCCATTCCTTCCACGTCCCTCCGTGAGTCAGAGAAGCCTGTGGGGCGGGGGCCGTGGGGAGCGAGGAAGCGAGGTGGCTGCTGTGACCCGGAGGCCTTGCAGCTGAGAGGGGTGCTCCGCCCTCCAGTTGCGGGTCTGGCCCTGCACACGTGATCGCCTTCTTGGTGTGTGAAAGGAAGACGGTCGAATACAGAGAATCCGCCCTGATGGAGAAGCGCGGTGGATCGATCTCAGAGCAGGAGGCAGGACCGGGGTGCCTGCGGACAGCAGCGGGGTTGCCTGTGGGCTCGCGCTCATTCGCAGAT
>PJEM01015987.1:0-27676 GCA_004023845.1 Helogale parvula | reverse complement strand
GGGGGGCACTTGAGGGGAGAAGCACTGGGTGTTATATGGAAACTAATTTGACAATAAACTATTAAAAAAAATAAAATAAAATAAAAAACAAAAAAAAACTTAAGTACAAAGACTATAAACTTCGTTCTTTCACTAATATAACTTGTACACCGTCTGTTGAGCAAGTAGAACCTATACAAGATATAAAAATGCAATTGTGTTCCTTCTGCTACCTCTTTAACATGTATCCTGTGAGGATTCTTTTACCCTACACCCAGAGGGAAATGTTAATAATCCCACTGGCTTTTAGACTCTAAAGTCTCTTTATGTTTTTTTTAATTTTTACTATTTTTGTAGATTATTGTCAAGTTGGTTTCCATATAACACCCAGTGCTCATCCACACAAGAGCTCTCCTCCATGCCCATCAGTCCCCTTCCCCTCTCCCCCTCCCCCATCAGACCTCAGTTTGTTCTGAGTATAAAAGAGTGTCTCATGGTTTGACTCCCTCCCTCTCCCCAACTATTTTTCCCCTTCCACTCCCCCATGATTCTCTGATAAGTTTCTCTTGTTACACTTGTGAGTGGAAACATTAGTATCTGTCTTTCTCTACCTGACTTATTTCATTTAGCATGACATGCTTGAGGTCCATCAACGTTGGCATGAATAGCCAGATTTCATTGCCATGTAGTATTCCATTGTATAGATAAACCACATTCTCTTGATCTTTCCATCAGCTGATGGACATTTAGGATTTTTCCATGATTTGACTATTGTTGAAAGTGCTGCTACGAAGATTGGGGTACATGGGTCCCTATGTATCAGCACTCCTGAATCACTTGGGTAAATTCCTAGCAGTGCTGAACCTCCACACTGTTTTCCAGAGTGGCTGTACCACTTTACATTCCCACCAACAGTGTAGGATGGTGCCCATTTCTCCACAACCTTGCCAGCATCTGTAGTCTTCTGATTTGTTCATTTTAGCCACTCTGACCAGGGTGAGGTGATATCTCAGTGTGGTATTGATTTCTATTTCTCTGATGATGAGTGATGCTGAACGTATTTCAAGTGTTTGTTAGCCAACTGGCTGTTTTCTTTGGAGAAGTGTCTATTCATGTCTTCTGCCCATTTCTTCACTGGATTATTAGTTTTTCCAGTGTTAAATTTGGTGAGTTCCTTATACATTTTATATACTAGCCTTTTATCTGATAGTCATATGCAACTATCTTTTCCCATACTGTCCATGGCCTATTAGTTTTCTTGATTGTTTCCTGTGCAGTGCAGAAGATTTTTATCTTGATGAGGACCCAGTAGTTCATTTTTGCTCTAAATTCCCTTCCCTTTGGGGATGTGTCAAGTAGGAAATTGCTGCTACTGAAGTCAAGGAAGTTGTTTCCTGCTTTCTCCTCTAGGGTTTTGGTGGTTTCCTTTCTCACATTCAGGTCCTTCATCCATTTTGAGTGTATTTTTGTGTATGGTGTAATAAAGTGATCTAGTATCATTCTTCTGCATGTTGCTGTCCAGTTCTCCCAGCACCACCAGTTAAAGAGGCCGTCTTTTTTCCATTGGATACTCTTTCCTGCTTTGTCAAAGATTAATTGGCCACACATTTGTCAGTCCAATTCTGGGTTCTCTATTCTATTCCATTTGTCTATGTGTCTGTTTTTATGCCAATACCATACTGTCTTGATGATGACAGCTTTGTAGTACAGGCTGAACTCTGGGATTGGGATGCCTCCCATTTTGGTTTTCTTCATCAATATTACTTTGGCTATTCTGGGTCTTTTGTGTTCCATACAAATTTTAGGATAGTTTGTTCTAGCTTTGGGAAGAATGTTGGTGGAATTTTGATGGGTAATGCATCGAATGCATAGATTGCTTTGGGTAATAGTGACATTTTAACAATGTCTATTCTTCTGATCCATGAGCATGGAATATTTTTCCATTTCTTTGTGTCTTCTTCAAAATCCTTTATAAGTTTTCTGTAGTTTTCATCAGACAGGTCTTTTATATCTTTGATTGGGTTATTTGTAGGTATTGTATGATTTTTTTGTGCAAATGTGAATAGGATAAGTTTTTTTATTTCTCTTTTTGTTGATTCATTATTGGTGTATAAAAATGCAACCGATTTCTCTACACTGATTTTGTATCCTGTGACTTTGCTGAATTCATACATCAGTTCTAGAAGTCTTCTTGTGGAGTCGATCAGGTTTTCCATATAGAGTGTCATGTCATCTGTGAAAAGTGAAAGTTTGACTTCATTTTTGCCAATTCTGATGCCTTTTATTGCCTTTTGTTGTCTGATTGCTGATGCTAGGACTTCCAGCACTATGTGAAACAACAATGGTGAGAGTCGACATCCTTGTCATGTTCCTGATCTTGGGGAAAGCTCTCAGTTTTTCCCCATGAGGATAATATTAGCTGTGGGCTTTTCATAAACTGCTTTTATAATGTTTAAGTAAGTTCCTTTGATTCCTACTTTCTCAAGGGTCTTTATTAAGAAAGGGTGCTGTATTTTGTCAAATGCTTTTTGTGCATCTATTGACAGGACCCTATGGCTTTTATCTTTTCTTTTGTTAATGTGATGTATCCTTTTAACCTAGGAATGAATCCCACTTGATCATGGTGGATAATTCTTTTTATATGCTTTTGAATTCAATTTGCTAGTATTTTGTTAAGTATTCTTGCATTTGTTTTCATCAAGGATATTGTCCTGTAGTTCTCTTTTATTGCTGAGTCTCTGTCTGGATTGGGAATAAAAGTGATGCTGGCTTTGTAGAATGAGTCTGGAAAGTTTACTTCTATTTCTATTTTTTTTAATACTTTGAGAAGAATGGGTATTAGCTCTGATTTTAATGTCTGGTAGAATTCCCTAGGGAAGGCATCTGGTCCAGGGTTCTTATTCATTGGGAGATTTTTGATAAATGATTCGATTTCTTCACTGGTTATGGGTCTGTTCAGATTTCTATATCTTCCTGTTTGAATTTGGTAGTGCATGTGTGTTTAGGCATTTGTCCATTGCTTCTAGGTTGTCCAGTTTATTGGCAAATAATTTTTCTTAGTATTCCCTGATAATTATTTGTATTTCTAATGGATTGATTGTAATATATCCATTTACATTTTTGATTTTATCTATTTGGGTGCTCTCTCTTTTCTTTTTGAGAAGCCTGACTAGAGGTTTATCAATTTTGTTTATTTTTTCAAAGAATCAACTCTTGGTTTCATGGATCTGTTCAACTGTTTTTTTTTTTCCATGTTGTTTATTTCTGCCCTGATCTTTATAACTTCTATTTTTCTGCTGGGTTTGGGGTACTTTGCTACTCCCCTTTTAGTTCCTTTAGGTGTGCTGTTAGATCTTGTATTTGCACTTTTTCTAGTTTCTTAAAATAGGCCTGGCTTGCAATATATTTTCCTCTTAGGACTGCCTTTGCTGCATCCCATAGGGTTTGGATTGTTGTATTTTCATTTTCATTTGTTTCCATATTTTTTTAAAATTTCTTCTCTAATTATCTGGTTGTTCCAATCGTACTCTAGTAGGGTGTTCTTTAATCTCCTTGTTTTTGGAGGTTTTCCAGACTTTTTACTGTGATTATTTTCAAGTTTCATAGCATTGTGATCTGAAAGTGTGCATGGTATGATCTCAATTCTTTTATATTTATTGAGAGCTGCTTTATGCTTCAGTATGTGGAGAATGTACATGTGCACTTGAGAAGAAAGTGAATTTCTAGCCTCTGGATGTAGAGTTCTAAATATGTCTGTCAAATCCATCTGTTACAACGTGTTGTTCAGGTCCATTGTTTCTTTAGTGATTTTCTGTCTGGTTGATCTTTCCATTGCTGTGAGTAGAGTTTTAAAATCCCTTGCAATTAGTACATTCAAATCAATAATATTGTTTCTGTTTATATTTAATTGTTTTATGTATTTGGGTGCTTCTGAATTTGGTGCATAGATGTTTATAATTGTTAGCTCTTCCTGATGAAGAGATCCTGTAATTATTATATAATGTCCTTCTTTATCTTTTGTTACTGTCTTTAAAGTCCACTTTGTCTGAAATAAGTATGACTACTCGGCTTTCTTTTGACTTCCAGTTACATGATAGATATTTCTCTATCCCCTTACTTTAATTTTTTTTGTTTTTTATTTATTTTTGAGAGAGAGAAAGACAGTGCAAGCAGGGAAGGGTTATATAGAGAGAGGGAGATACAGAATCCGAAGCAGGCTCCAAGCTCTGAGCTTGCTGTCAGCACAGATCCCGACATGGGGCTCGAATCCGTGAACCGTGAGGTCACAACCTGAGCCAAAGCTGGATGTTTAACCGACTGAGCCACCCACGTACCCCATCATCCCCTTACTTTCAATCTGAAGGTGCCTTCAGGTATATAATGGGTCTCTTACAGTTCAGCAAATAGATGGATTTTGGTTTTTTATCCATTCTGCTACCCTGTATTGTTTGATTGGAGTATTTAGTCCACTTACATTCAGTGGTATTATTGAGAAATATGGGTTTAGAGTCATTGTGTTCTCTGTAGGGTTCATGTTTATAGTGATGTCTCTGGTACCTTGTTTTCCTTGCCACATTTCCCTCATAGAGTCACTCTTATCATTTCGTGTAGGGTTGGTTTAGTGGTCATGAATTCTTTCCATTTTTGTTTACTTGGGAAAATCTTTATCTCTCCTATTTTGAATGACAGGCTTGCCGGATAAAGGATTCTTGGCTGCATATTTTTTCTGTTTATCACATTGAGGATTTCCCGCCATTTTTTTCTGGCCTGCCTAGTTTTAGTAGATAGGTCTGTAACCACTCAGATAGGTTTCCCTTTACATGTGAGGGCCCTTTTATCCCTAGCTGCTTTCTGAATTCTCTCTTTATCCTTATACTTTACCAGTTTCACTATGATATGTTGTGCCGAAGTTTGATTCAAGTTACGTCTTAGGGGCGTTCTCTGTGCCTCGTGGGTTTCAATTTCTGTTTACATTCCCAGATTGGGGAAATTCTTGGTTATAATTTGTTCAAGTACCCCTTTAGCACCTTTCTCTCTTTCTTCTTCTTTAGGAATTCCTATGATAGGAATATTGTTCCATTTGATTTTATCACTCAGGTCTCGAATTCTCCTTTCATGCTCCTTGGTCAATTTATATCTCTTTTTCTAGGCTTTCTCTTTTCCTATAATTGTGTCTTCTAATTTGCCTATTCTCCTCTCTGCCTCTTCAATCCATGCAGTGGCCACCTTCATTTTATTATGTATCTCATTTATAACATTATTTAATTCATCACAATTATTTTTCAGGTCGATAGTCTTTGTAGCAACAACTTCTCTGATGCCATCCATGCCTTTTTCAACACCAGCAACTAAATTTATGATAATCGTTCTAAATTCTTGCTTATGTTGCTTATATCTGTTTTGAGCATTTCTGGAGCTGTGACTTCTTCCTGGAATTTCTTTAGAGGAGAGTTCTTCCGTTTCATCATTTTGGCTTGCTTTCTGTCTCCTGTCAGTTTTAAAAGCTTGTTATGCTCTCAGCAACTATGAGTATTGTTATATTAAAGGAGGCTCTGACTGTGCAGAGCCTGTTCGTTCAGGAGGGGTAATTTTAACAGCGTCATTTGGTCTCTCTTTTTGTGCCTTTGGTTATTTTATTTCTCTACTTGTAGTGATATTTGGGACTCTCCACCATGTGTACTTTGGTTTGTTTCTTGAGGTAGCCCTGAAAAGGAAAACCAACAGACAGACACACAGGGAATAAATCATGCAAACGCACAGACAAATCAAATAATCAAGCAAACAAAAAGGGAAAGAAAAACAAAAAGAAAATAGAAAAAAGAGGGGGGAACACACACGCATACAAAACAAAAGACAAAGAATAGTCTAAAATTATAAAGCCAGTAATCCCAGCTACAAATAAAGAGAAGGGTGGAGGCAGTGCTGATGGAAGAGTATATAAAAAGAGCATAGTGACAGGGTTGGGGAGGAAGAGAAATTGAACATTGATCAGGCAGAGAGACTAAAAGTCTTAATTCAGAAAGAGAAAGAGGAGACTATGATATGGGGCAAGGAGAAAAAAAATGTAGATAATGTTACCCAAAGAAAATATATAGTCTGATTATTTCAGAGAATGAGAGAGAGAAAGGAAGGTAGGGACAGAGGTGTAGATGGCACAGTATTTACAGTGTAGAATTAAGCTCTCCTGTTTTGAAGTTGATATCTGACCTCTATAGAGAGGTTTTTAAAAGTCAATTATACCTTCAGAAAAATGAACATCTTCTTGTCTGTAGAAAGGAAAGGAAAGCTTTAAAGCAAATCTAAATTTTCTGCTTGACTGACAGAGTCTAGTTATGGGACATAAGATAGATGGTGGATTTGGAATATTAACTGTGCTGGATGGGAAGAAATACGTACTAAATACAAATTGGAGGGTTCATAGATACTGCTGAGGGCTGGCTGTGCTTAGAGATTATGAATATGTATTGTTGCTCATTTGTAATTGTATGATTTTCTTCAATATCATGCAGTCACCATAGTATAAGAGCAGAGATGGTACTTGGAGCATTGGTCCAGAGTTGGAGCTTCACTAGTCAGATGATGAAACAGAAAGGTAGAAGGAAATTGGCCAGGGTAGTGATTATTACTTTAAGTTGTAAGCCATGGGGTCATGCTGTGTAGTGAAGGAAGGAAGATCAGGAATCAACTAATTGATGGCTTACACGGATTTCTACAGTTGAAGAGCAGATGTACTGGGAATGAGAGGGCTTAAAGGCTGTATGATTATGGTCACAAAATGGAATGCTATGCTTGGAGATCTCAAGAGCAGAGCAGTCAGATTATATATGCAGTTAATGATTAAAATTCTGTGTGAATTTGAAGAATGGATGTTGTTGAGAGACTATGCTAGAAGGCCTTGAGACTGTTATAGAGTGGGATTTTGAATTTAAGAATTCAGAGGTAGAATAAGCATTTATTTGCCATCCAAGTGATGACAAAGTATCAGTGTGTAGCAGTGAGAGGATAGCTACTGAAGTCATGCACAGTGATTTTAGGTAGGATTTGGTGTAGACAATGAATCCATTAAACCAATGCCAGTGACCTCAATAACGGACCGTGGTTGAATTTTCCATAGATTGTATCAATTGAATGATAGCGAGATGGCATTATAGTTGAACACTATGCCTAGAAGAAATAAGAATAAGAGTAGAGAGGTAAGAGAATAAGAACTATATTAGGAAAAATAAATCAATGTATTTAGTGTCTGGAATAAATTTATCACATTTATTTCTACTTGATCCACCAAGATACATATATGTTAACTTGTTTGTCATGGAAAATAGTAAGCATTCACAGAAAAAGTATCATGATGCACTCCTGTGTACCCATCATTGAGCTTCGACTTTTCCTTTTCCAGGTGAAATAAACTGAGATCATAGAATTTAAACACTTTGCCCAAGATTCCGTAACTAGTCTGTGAGTGGCTAAGTCAGAACTCAAACCCAGATCTACCTGAATTCAAAGCCTGTGTTCCTTCCAATACACCATGTTCTTTCCCCGTAAACCATTATTTTCTCTTGTTGAGGGCATCTTTCTCTCTAGGACCTCTTCCTGTAACACTGGAAACCTTCCAGTCAAAACTGGTTAATTTCCTCTTCTACCCATGATTACTTAGCAAACCCATGTGTTTAACATATCATTTACCCCATTTCAATTGTGAACAGTATTCCCTTTCTTAATAACAACTTTATTTCATCTTCTTGGTTAGCTAATGTTTTTTTTTAATTGAAGAATTGTTTACAGATATTTTTTAAGCATACCAATTTTTTTTTGTCTTGGGTATTGCTGTTTTCGTGGATATTTTGTAGGTAAACATGTTACTTTTTGCTCAAGTGAATTGTGGACTCTATCAGCCAAATACAGTATTGCTGAGAGAAAAATAGAATCATTCAGCAAGGATGTAGAATTTGTGCTAGGTTGTTAAAAATAACATGTCCATAATCATGTAATATTTGCCTATATTCTTCACAGGGTTTTAAATGGTAGTTTCACACTGCTCACCTTTAAACATATATGGACAGGAGTGCCTGGGTGTCTCAGTCGGTTGAGTGTCAGAGTTGGTCTTAGGTCAAAATCTCGTGGTTTGTGACTTCAAGCCCTGTGTCAAGCTCTGTGCTGACAGCTCAGAGCCTGGAGCCTGCTTCAGATTCTGTGTCTCCCTCTCTCTCTCCCCCTCCCCTACTTATGCCCTGTCTCTCTCAAAATTAAACATTTAAGGGGTGCCTGGATGGCTCAAGTCAGTTAAGCGGCCAACTTCAGCTCAGGTCATGATCTCACAGTTCGTGGGTTTAAGCACTGCGTCCGGGTCTATGCTGACAGCTCAGAGCCTGGAGCCTGTTTCGGATTCTGTGTCTCCCTCTCTCTCTCTGACTCTCACCCTACTCATGCTCTCTCTCTCTCTGTCTCAAAAATAAATAAACTATAAAAAATAAAAATAACCATTTAAAAATAATATAGCATACATGAACATTGTTTTATACATTCAGAAACTCAGAAATATTCAAGGTGAATCACAAATACATATATTTTGTAATATATCTAATCTTTTCAATTTGATTTACTTTGTTGTATCTAATTTTTTCAATATGATTTACTTTAAACAGTGGTCTGTTTGTCTTAATTTACATTGTCCATTTAATAGGCTTCCCTTGCAGTCCTGCTCTGGTAATTAGTTGGGTTATTTATCCCTCAACACCTTGAGCTGCTACATCTCATTTAACTTACTGCTCTCTAAAGTTCTTGTAATTCTGTAGTTCTCAACACTGGGTATATATCTGAATCACCTTGGGAACTTTAAAAAAAATGCTGATGCCTGGGTACCATCCCAAACCAATTAAATCAGAAGCTATGAGAGTTGTGGCTCTGTAAACCATGGTGGCAGTTTCTGTCCTTTGACCAGTGCCACTCAGAACACTGAGCTCAGTGATGAGGTTGAAGCAGTAAAAGCAACATTATTCTAATTCTTTACCTTATCCTTTCCACTTCTGTTTTTATTCATTTTTTATTTATTTTTTGGTTTTGGTTTTTAAAACAGTTCAATACCATCATCAGACTCATAGGTTATCAGAGCATAGTGTTTCTCCACCTGCCTCGACTGTCATTGCAAAATGCAACAGTATTCTGGAAGGAAATTTTAAAGACCATATCCTCTTCATTTTTCAAAATAAATTTAATGTTTATTTTTGATAGAGAGAGACAGAGACAAAGACAAAGCACAAGCAGGGAGGGGCAGAGAGAGAGGAAGACACAGAATCTGAAACATGCTTCAGGATCTGAGCTGTCACCACAAAGCCCAATGACAACAATGCAGGACTTGGATGCTTAACCAACCTAGCCACCCAGGTGTACTCTTTATTGTAATACAAAGGGAAAAAGCAAAGAGACTCTGCAAGCAAAGATAGAGGAGATTGAAAGAGAATGGGGTATTTTGGGAGCTACTAGCTATTCAGTTTGACTAACCCAAAATAACTGAAGAGGAAAATATGAGCCATCGTCCTGAAGGACTTTGGATCTTATTTCTATGGTATGATCAAGACTAGCTACATAATTTGTGGGATCATTGCAAAATAACCATCTGGGGCCTCTCTTCATAAATCATTAGGAATTTCAAGATGGCAGCAAATGATCATTACACCAAGCTCAGAGCCCTTCTAAGTATATACCCTTCCATGACTGCAAAGATTTCATACCCACAAAGCTGGCCTTGAGTTTGATTGTATCTTGACGTTAATGGCAAATTGGAAGGATTTAGGCAAGGGAATGACATATGGTTCATTATAATGATGGTTCTGACTACTAAATGGATTACTCCCAATTGTTGGGCTGGCAGACAAGATACTACCAATGACTTTTTATGGTATGTGTATATCTCCATATCTTTTCTGTGATTTTTAACTCATATGATGGCAGTAGTTGTGATGGTAATAGCAATAGCTTCCATTAGTGTAGCATTTAGCACTTTCATGTACAATATTGTCATTTGATCTTTCTATATCTGGTCATGAGGCAAACATATGTTGTTATTCTTGATTTATAGATAATAAAAGATTTAAATTATTTGCCAAAAATTACATGACTAGTGATTGATGTGTACAAGATTGTGATCAGCCCGTCTGACACTTACACTACTGATATTTCTCTACTAACACTGCTAGTTTTCTTATTAATAGCTAGTTTTTGAAGCATTCTTTAAAGCATCTATTTGTACACTATTCCAGTGGATTTTACTAAACTGTAGTTAAAGTCATTGTCTACTATGTTTTCCAAGCCCTTCATAGAAATATCTACAAAGTGGATTTTTTAAGCTTAATACTACGGAATTTTTTTTTTAAAGAAAAATGTGTTTTCTAAGTCAGACATTTGAAAATGTTACATGCACCACTCCTTACCCTGGCACCAGTGAATTGATATTCAAACTCAACACCCAATTTTCAAAATAAGTTAATCTAATTCCTCAGTTTCCTCTAGGTAGTGTCCACTATTTTTATCCTTGGCAGTGCTATTTTCAAATTATATTTATATCTCTTGTATTAAATTTTATAAGTTACTTCAAATATGTTTAGAAGCAGTCAGGATATAAATCCTTACTTAATAAAGTAAATGATAAGCATTTGGAAGTTTATTCAAAAGAAAGAAACACAAAGGAGTGTTTAAGTGGCTGAGCAGTAATATAGCAGATTTACCTATTCAAGCTTGTTAAAGCAGGAAGTAGCTGACAGGTCAGATAAGCATTTCATAGTTAAATGAAGGAGAAGATTGATCATAGAAGAGTTAAAAACATATGTGAAGCTATAAGTGACATAGGCCAACAAATATGATAGTTTTAGAGATTATATAATATCACTATAAATTCCAGTACTTCTGTGTCCTACCTAACATCTCTAAATTGTTTAGTCTCTCATGTTTGGGCCTCATAATTTTTATTTTTGCTCTCTCTTTTGTTGACATGTCTTTATTGTTATTATTTTGTGTATATCATGATTAGAGATTCAGATACTGGAAGATCTAGTCTTTCCTAGTAAATATAACAACTAAATTTTGGAAATGTATGTTTTATAAATATTTGATTATTTTTATAGAGTTCCTATGTTCACATTGTTTTAGGTATTTATTTCCTTTCTTGTAATCGAGAATTTGGACTTAATTGTACTCATGGGAAAAGGAATATTCTTTTAATAGTCTTGGTTTCACATTTTCCTGATTTTCTTGTTTTTTTTTTTTTAGTTTGTTCCTAATATGTGCACAAATAGTGATTATAGTTCAGAATGGCTAATATAAAAGATAGTACCTGAATTTGAAAAGCTACATTATGCTTTTTATTGTAATAGCATGTTAAAAGTATCTAGCCTAAAATTTTAGCATCTGAGACCATGTGGAATATAAGCTTGTGTGTAGAGGAGATTTTATAGAAACAGCTTGAAGAAAGCTATTTAGCAGACTTTATTGGCTGTACCTAATATATAGTCTACCGGTCACCTCTATATCAATGAATTCCTTGCCTTCTTATCCTAAGAAGGTTTGAAATTTATCTTGTTCCATACCAGCCCTTACTGTCTACCCTGGACTTTACCTCCGTGCTCACAGACACCTCTGACTTTACCCATAAATTAGCTGATGTTGACCTGGTCTCCCTCCTGTTTTGCTTTTTTTTTTTTTTGGTTTTCTTTTTCATTCAATACCAAGTGCCAGACTATCCAGGCAGGACTTTTATTGAGATTATATCTTTATTAGTACTGGTAAGTAGTTTAGAAATATTCTAGTCCATTAGCTAATTTATGGATGAAAAATCTGAGACTCAGAAAAAAGCTATTACTTATGAATGCACTGATTACCATTTTGTAACCTTTTTATTTGAATTGTAAGATAGATATTTCTATAGAGCTTTGTGGATGTTTTTAAAGAAACTATTTTCTTTTGAGTAATTCAAGTTATATTAGTTACAGAAGGAAGATTAGTTTTTTTATTTCACATAGATAATTATAGTAACTGAGAGCAGCCACAAAAAAATAATCAATAGTACATAACAATTTAGATATATCACACTCTATTAAACCTTGAAATTATTTGTTATATACTCTCCTCATTATGTCATTTGCTCTAGAAAATATATCCGTCATAGAATTGAATTATACACCTGAGAGTAGTTTTTTTTTTATATAATTTAGGAAAATTTCAACTAATGCTTATAGAGTTCCTTAATCACAATATATTTTATTTACTCTGTTAACATAGTGGATCTTGCCTTGGGATTTGAAACACTTCATCTCCTTTTATAATTCCCCTATCTTCCATTTCCCTCCCTCCATCCCTTGGCAGTCTTATCCAATCCCAGAACTTCAGTCATTCAACATACAGAACAATTAGGTTTACATCTTCCTTTTTTACTCATCTCCACATATCAGATCTAACCTTCTAATGACTAGATGACCTAGATGTAGATCTCCACACCTTCAAATTTAGTTGTTAATGTTTATTTATTTTGATGGGGGAGGAGCAGAGAAAGAGGGAGAGAGAGAATCCCAAGCAGATTCCACACTGTCTGTGCAGAGCCTCATGCAGGGCTCAATCCCAGAAACCACAAGACTGTGACCCAAGCCAAATTAAGAATCAAAAGTTTAACTGAGCCATCCAGGCACCCCAAAATTCATTTTTTAATGCTAAACTGTTTCACCTCTGCCTGTAGTCTATTTCTTTTAATGTTACCACCACTCCACTTTTGTTATACAGGTTCAGTCACTAGTAGCATTCTTGACTCTTTTCTCTCCCTTAACCTCCCACATCTATCTAATAATAATTTTTGACATATATTTAGCACTTAAGTGTCAGGTCCTGTGCCAAGTACTTAACATTATATCCTCAGAGCAATTTTATTAATGAATAGCGGTTATGAGTCCCATTTTACAGTTGGAACAACCATGTACTGAGAAATTAGGTAGATTTTTTAGGCCAGAAGATGCATAAATGGCAGAGCTGGGATTCAAACCCATAAATCTGGCTCTGTAATCTAGGTTCTTATCACTGCATTAAATTACTTACTAAATTGGTATGTGTTATAATTTCTACTTCTACATTAGATTTGTATCCGTCTAGTCACCTTATCACCCCAGTGAAGGCTCTCAGTACCTTTTGCCAGAGCTATTGCAGTAGTAGTCTAACCAATTTCCCTAGACTCTCCCTCTCTCCATTCCATTTCATATACTATACTATGATAATGTTCCCAAAGCATGTTTAAGTGAGTTTAATTGTGAATGGTACAAAAAAAAAAAATAGAGTGGCTCCAAACACACTAGGCCTTACAGGAATTCCCACTCTTCACCTTTATTAGTCCTGTACTATAAGTAGACCTAATCACTTGCTGGAACACCATTATCTTTAAGTATTGATTTCTCTATGCCTAAAGTTGTCAGATTTATGTTCTTATTTATATAAGATTTTATAATTATCCATCATCCTACCTACGTATATCTCTGGATATAATAGCCATCATATGTGTAATATTTCTTGTTTTCCCTCTGAGAACTTTAAGTTCTCTCACCTGTAAGCACATTATTAATTTATTCTAAAAATGTTTCTAATGTGTAATTGGTGTGGTTGCAGTTTTATAACATAATTTTCCAATGTTTATGTGAACATAATAGTATTTGAAAATAAAGAAGAAACTCCTGGGGCACCTGGGGTACCTCAGCTGGTAAAGCCTCCGACCCTTGATTTCAGCTCAGGTCACGATCTCACGATTCATGAGTTCAAAACCTGAATCAGGCTCCACACTGATAGTTCAGAACCTGCTTGGGATTCTCTCTCTCTCTCTGTCTCTCTCTCTCTCTCTTTCTCTCTCTCTCTGTCTCTCCCTTCCTCCCCCTCTCTCTCTGCCTCTCACCCCCTCTCAAATAAATAAATAAACTTTGAAAAAAAAGAAGAAAAAACTCCTTACTTGCTGCCATTAGGACATGTGCTTTGTACTGTCTTAAGAGCATCATCTGTGCCTTGTCTAGTTCTTCATTTTACCAAAGACATGAATTTGCACCCTGGATGGCAGCTGTAGTTACAGGTAGTGGCTACAGAATCTTTTTTTTTTCTTTTTGCAAAGCCAACTCAGAAATACAGAATTCAGACCCATGAACTAATAAATTCTTCAAATAGAAATTACACAAGTAACAAATCATAAGAAAAAATAGAACTATAAGAGTGCTGGAAATAATTTTCTAATGAGCACATACAAATCGAGACCTGCATTTAGCACCTTATATCAAATCTTAATCCTGCAGGGTTGCTTCTTTTAAGAGTGAAAAACAATATAATAATAGCAGAGATTGAAAGGAAGTTGTCCTGACATACCATCTTCTTTATTGTATAATGTAGATTTATATAGAAACAGGAGCTCTAACCACCCGTCAGTAATATGTTTTTTGTCAATTTTCCAGCAGATTTTTATTCATGAAAATAGCACTGGTGGCAAACATGAGCTAGTGAGTGAAAGTATCTTAGACAATTCTCCAAACTACTCTGCAGTTTATTTCATTGATTTGTAGTTCACTGATTTTCTTTCCTGTGTTGTTGGACTAAGGCAGAGAACAAGCAAAAATTGCTGCTACTTTTTTGTGGTTTTGTTAAATGGACAGATTACCATTGGAATAACTTTTTCCTCCAGAGATAAGTATTACTGCTACTACTATTTTGTTTCCACCTTACAAAATCTGGGGTGGAATCCAGTAGTTTTTATCGTGAAAACTAAGACTTATTTCTGTTTTCTTCTGAGTTTCATGACTTCACGTAAATCCTTTACTTGTGTGCCATAGTTTCCTCCTCCATAATATAGGGATTCCAAGATAATCGAGATTGATGTAAGAATTAACAAGTTATCAGTCTTTTGTGCAAACAAAAATAGAACACATTTGCACACATTTGCACAGCCATAGTTGTCTCAAAGGTCAAGAGCAGGTTTTAAATCCTATGCATACTTCTGCTTATGATTTTGAGGGCTTAAGGCATGTTTCTTCCATTATAATTAATGCTATGTTTCTTAACTCTTTTTGTTTGTTACTTAAATTAAATTAAATTTATCCTCATATCCTGATACTAGGCATCTGGAATTTAGTAAGTAGTTGAAATTTGAGTATAGTGAATATAATGTAACTGAAAAAAATTTTTGAAATGGCTAAAATAGACTCATGAATTGAACATGATATGTAACACTGTTGATACTATACTGAATAATAACAAGGAAGAGTGAAAAGACTCTTGTCATGGTTTTCTTTTTTTTTTTCAGTGTAGAAGTGAATTTATTACATAATAAATATACCATAGCTTATTTAACTCTACATTTAAATGAAAATGAAAATTAGATGATAAGATTTAAGAAATTATGTTTGCAAAACTCATTTGAATAAGTCCATAAGTATAGAAACTCATCATTAGGCAACTGAGGACATAGAATTTGTTATTAAACAATCAATGAAATTGCAGGCTTAATGTCTGTTTTTTTCCCATTTACTATCAGAAAATTCTCAATTCTTTTTTTTCCCTCTTGCTGGGTTTGTGCCTGCCACACAAATTAGGAAGGGTTTTAATTTGCTAGACTACCTCCCTTGAGCTGTTCACCACATTTTTTAGGTAGAATAGGAAGGAGGAAAATTTAAAGAAGCTAGCTGTGAAAATTAAGTGAGACAGAGTCATAAAGAGCCCAGCAAAGATATGGCACATAGTTTCCTATAAATAGTAATATTGATACTTATTATTGATGAGGCCTTCAACTAAATTAGGTTGGGGGCCTTGAATTTATCATTAGCATTAATTATGATAATGTTAGTATTAGTGTTACAAATACTGTTATATTTTGAGAAGACAAGGGATATACATGAAAGTATAATGATCCAGGCTTAAATATGATAGAGTAATCAGTAAAGTTTACCATCAGCACATCTGGATAAAGTGTTACGTCTTGAAGAGTGCTAGTAAAAAATGTTAGAAGGGAAAGTCAGAGGATCCTGTGTTACTGACTACATGCCTTTAACTTTATCTTAAAAAGACGACTTGATGGGAAAATGCTTTTTAAGAATATCTAAATCATAGATTCATATTTTAGGGACTTTAAACAGCACTGAGTGTAACCCCACTCATTTTTAAGATAACTGCAAGGTTTGAGTGATTTGTCCAAGGTCACACAATTTGTTAGTGGCAAAACTGGGTCTTGAACTTCAGACATCTGAGGTGCAGTTAGTCCAGCACTCTTTTTATTTAAGTAAACTGTCAAAAGTGTTAAAAATGGATATTATGAAGGGGGTGCCAAATGTCACTCTAAAACAAAATATTTTTGTATTTCAATTAAAGAATGAAAAGTTTTTATGCATGTACATTGGAGATGATGTAAAAACAGTAACCAAAGTAAACAGACTTAAATTTTCTATTAAGACACTTATCAAAGCTACATCATAAATGCTATTTAGAGTTAATTTATTCCCCATGTCACACATTTAAAATGTATTCAAAATCAAATATCAAGACTAAATTGCACTCCAATTGAAAACCCTGTGGCAACTTTCTTTTTATTCAAATACTAGTTGAGAGTCGTTTATTGTGCCTCTTTCTTTTAGAACAATATAAGTTTGAGAACTATGTTTCTCTTATATAAAAGTACCTATCCAATTACTTAAAATTTCACAGTTGTTATGAGAAAGCATGATTATCCATATGTGATGTGAAAAGGATTCTGTTCCCAACTGTTTGTTTTAAGACTGACAAACATTGGATTAATATTGAATAGGTAATTTATAATTTAGTGTTCTTTACAGAGATATCATATTTTGCTATTCATAGAAATTTGTGTATGAGTTTTTTTCTGGAAGTTTTCTGATACCAGAAAGGCTTTAAAATGATAGAATTTTCCTGTAGTAATTCATGAAATAAATTATATGTTGTTCTTCCTAGAGTATATAACCCTATATTGTATATACGGTGATATAGGTTCTTAGGGTAATTAATAGCTCATAAGATATAGAACAATGTATGTATTCAATAGGGAAGTACCTACTTGAATTTGTTGAAAGATTTTGATTGATAATGACCAGCAGTGAAAAGATTTGAGTGGCATCTTGATTTGTTTCCTAGTTGGAAAATGCACCCATGCCAGAACATACTACTAAGATATATATTAGTCAGATATCTTGTCATTTGGATATAGGAAGAAAAAAAGCTGTCAAGCCAGTAATAGAGATTGATACTTAGGGACATGAATAAGATGTCTTATTCTATAAGACTTAGGAACTGAGACTGTCCTCAGAACAGGTCTAGGGACCCATTAAAGATAAAATTAAAAAGTAAAACCTCAGATTTTTTTTGTTGCCACCAACATAGAAATAATATTTTCATTTTTTATATAGGACATATACTTATAATAACCATATATAGTCAGATACTTATAATCACTATATATAGTCTTATGTAAAGAGAGAACAATTCAGTGAGGTTTCCTGATTTTACCAGGACCTAACTACTATATCCTACCAGATCCAAAGTGACTAAGTGTATGCTAATAACTGCTAATTAGCTTATTTTTAAAAATTAGCAAGAAGAACTATTTCACATTTTTTGATAACATGACAACTGTGAAATTTTAAGTAATTGGATAGGTACTTTTATATAAATTTGATTCATATATTTGATATCCTCATGATGTTCAGAGGCTATGTTATTTATACAATTAGGCATGAATCATCCCCTCTGTAAAGACGTTAAACATGTAAATGAAATATTTGTTGTATATGATACCCCAAATAACTTATATTACAGGTTGTATCATGACACATTTTTATGACAATAAAAAAATAAGCATTCTATTAAAAAATGACTTGCATCAGAGTTATAAGACCTATGATGGACTACCAAATCATTCATCATTTACTTCCCAACTCTGACTCAATTTTACATGGTTATATTTCAGATAGCAAGCACAAAGTGTGTTAGCAAAATTAAGAGTACTTTAAAGCTTTTGCTATATATATACCACATCTTCTTGATCCATTCATCAGGTGATGGACATTTAGGCTCTTTCCATGTTTTGGCTGTTGTTGACAGTGCTGCTATGAGTATTACATGGCAATGAGAAAGAATGAAATCTGGCCATTTGTAGGAAAGTGGATGGACCTCGAGGGTGTCATGCTAAGCAAAATAAGTCAGGCAGAGAAGGACAGATACCATATGTTTGCACTCATAGGTCTAACAGGAGAACAGGAGAAACCTAATGGAGGACCAGGGGGAGGGGAAGAGGGAAAGAGAGTTGGGGAGAGAGAGGGACGCAAAACCTGAGAGACTATTGAATAATGAAAAGGAACTGAGGGTTGAAGGGGAAGGGGGAGGGGGGAAAAGAGGTGGTGGTGATGGAGGAGGGCACTTGTGGGGAAGAGCACTGGGTGTTGTATGGAAACTAATTTGACAATAAACTATTTTTAAAAAAAGGTTTTGCTGATGTGTTTTTAATTCTTTTTTCTTTTTCTTTTTTTTTTTAGAGAGAGAGAGAGAGAGAACATAGAGGGGAGAGGGGCTGAGGGAGTGAGAGAGAATCTTAAGCTGGCTCCATACTCAGCATGGAGCCCAGTGCAGGCCTCAGTCCCCTGCCACTGGGATCATGACCTGAGCCAAAATCAAGAATTGGATGCTCAATTGACTGAGCCTCCCAGGCACCCCATGTTTTTAATTCTTAAACAAAATTGCAAGCCCAGAGATTTGTAGGAATAAAATGGTGAAATAAAAGACATACAGTTCATTTTCTGAGAAAACTGTCATTACTGAGAGGTGACTTGACCAGTGCTTTTTGTGAATTATATGCCCCCCATGTAAGGACAGCTGATTTATATTCTGCACAAGTTCCTTATATTATTCTGAATTGGGCCTTTGAGTAGCATTGAATTTGCTCATCTGATTTGTTGAGATCAGTAGAGCTCAGTGAAGGACCACAAATGTATTCCCCATTCAGTATGTTAGATGCTTATTCAACCTTTTATATAAACACTGGTGACTCAGTTTAGTCATCTTCTATAGAGTCAGTAAAACTGAGTGAGGACAAAAAATATCTTTGTCATATATAAGTCCAGGACAATTATGATTTCTGATGCATATACTCACCCTGAGACCCACTATTAAAATGATTCTGGGGAGATGAATGTTGACTCATACAACTAGCCATCCCATATACCTTGCATAACCAAATTATATTAGGAAGACTTGCTTAATATATAGCTTCAGTTTTGTTTTGGTGCTCTTGATATTCTTAGTACTTGACTTAACTTTTTGGTTTTCAGATTTGCCTGTTACTTTTACTTTTTTAACTTTGTATAGATAAAAGACTTATGTTCTTACTAGGTTGAACTTTGATCATTAGTGTCTTTGACCAGTATGAAGAGATAATTTGATTTACCATCTAGGGATTATGATCTGTTTCCCAATTGCTTTTGCTTTTCAACTCCATCCAGAGACTGGAACATTAGATCATCTTCTTTTTGTTACCAATAGGAGCCACCCAACTGTACCTTGCATATATTGTAAAATATATAGAGAGGGTTGCACATTCCTAATGTTGTCCTCTATGTTTTAGTCCCATACTATTCAGAAAATGTTTCATACCAGTCTTGATAAACTAGCATTCTTAGGAAAGAAGATTGTGATATATTGTTGTTTTGAGACATTGAGATTATGTTTAATTATACATGGGAGATATCATTTATTTATTGAGTTTAGTGCCTCAAAAGGTGTTCTACAGAGCACTGTTCCTTGGGATGTTAAAATAAATCTTTAAAATGAGAAGAAAAGAGAAAGTATATGTGTTGTCTGGTGGGACGTCAGGGTGATTGTGGCAAATAAGATATGGATATGTTGGGTTAAGCAAAGATCAACAAATCTATTTACTGCAGAATTTCTCACGAGTTAATATTCTACTTTTATTGTAAATCTCTAACATGGGCTATGGTATGAAATATTCTCGAACTTATTTAGCCATGATGTGTGTCTGTGTGTTAAATGCCTTTGAATATCTCAAGCACGGGACATAGTTTAGGAAAAGGTGATATAACTATACTATGCATAAGAAATAGGTGAAATGGGCCCAAGGAAAAAATTGTTAATATTTAGTTATACACCATGCCTTAAATGCTCACAGAACTTATTAATAAAACTTCCTAATTTTGGAAACTGCCACTGAAATGTTCAGGAAGAAGAGGAAAAACCCAACCAAATAGGATTTACTTTAAAAAAAAAACATTGGCAATACCCTTAAATATTGAATATAAGAAAGAATACCTTTATCTACTATATTATCTACTATATAAATAAGTAATATGGATTATATTATACCTATGATTTCAGATTTCAGAACATTATAAATCTACACATGAATGCAGTGTGATTACTGTTAAATTAGTAAGAAAGATGTTGCTTTCAGAGCACAGGATCTATTTACACAAACCTATAATAAACACCGTCCAAGGATTTTCCTCGTGTAAACATATTATTTGCTGTGTAGTTACTTAAATCATTTTAAAGGTGTATAACAATAGAATTAGTTAATTTAAAAATAAATCACAGTGGCTACGTCTGAATACTTAATAGCAGCAATATTAAAAATGTAAGACTGCAATGAAACTGTGATCATGACAGACCCATGTGTGGAGCACAAAGCCATCTGTGAACCATTAGTGAGAACAGAATAATACTGGAAAAACCCACATAGATATGTTGCTAGAAATAGTTGCCCTAGTTCTGTAGTTTCAAATTGTAGTCTCAGAGACCCCCAATTGGGAAAAGCACTTGTACATATCTCTGTGATGGTGTCCATCTCATAATGTTTGATTCCATTTTGATGGGTTTGTTGATAGCATGATTTCTGCTGTCACTACGATTTGTGTTTATTATAGCTATTTGCTTTTTAATAAAGGATGCTGTTGCATATAAACACTGACATAAAGCTGTCTTTTCAGAAATTGCATTCTGTATGTTGCTATAGTCATTGCAATGTTGTAAAGTAAGTATTTTGCTACCAATAGAGAGAGTATTATTATGCTTTTTAATGTATTGATTAGTATGTTTTTTTCATTATTAAAAAAGGACCTAACATTATTTTTATTTTGTACGTTTTTTTCAGTGGTGTACACTTTTAAGAAGAAATCAGAAAGTAGGCAATATGATGTTGCTGAAACATACGTTGATAAAAGAGTAGCTAGAGGACTGGGCGGGCTGGGGGGATTCTTATGCACACAGTGGAAGGGTATCAGATTCACCATAGTCCAAGGGTCACGGGAAGAAACCATCCCAAATCAAAAGGCATCATCTCTCCTAAGGTGAGCTGAGGTAGTGTCTACTGCCATAGCCAAGAGTAGGAGCTAAGCAATCCCAGGCTGAGAAAATAGTCATAGAATAAGAAGTAAGAAGGCAGAAAGCTGTCACTAGGGCAGGCCATCCAGTTGTCCTGAGTAGTGTTTTTCTCACCTGGAGCTGCTTTTAACAACCTCATGCCCAGTGGCATGTTAAAGTTGCTGTCTAGCCGCAGAATGGTTTTCCTGTAAAATAAATTGAACAAGGTTGAATAGAAAGTCTACTTTAAAAAAAAAAAAAAAGAAGCTTCAAGAGACCTGGTGTATTTACAATGTTTTCTACTCAAATGCCATCGATGGCATTTCTGATCACATACAGACTAGCAATACACTCAGTCCCACTCCCCCCACTTCCTTCTCTGCCTCCCTCTTTTTTTCTCAGTTTAGAAAACATTCCCAGTTTAGTTAGCCATGAATCCAGGAAGTAATGGAAGAAGTATGTAAAGCAGAATTCAGTACAGCTCTTGTTGGCCCCCAGAACTGCATCAAGGGATGGGAGGAAGTAATGGTAGGTAGTAGCAGTGTGCCTGCTGTCCTCTTACTGTAAGCTGTCGCCATCTCTGGTAAGTTCAGCTCTTGCTGTACCACTGCCCCTTTTCACATAAATTTGTCATTACCATTCAGAATGTGTTTCTACAATCTATAAATTTTCATTTTATGCAATGTTTACAAACACTGAGCTTTCCTCATCCCTGAACCAGATTCAGCCTTACCAAGACCATTGGTTTGATCTGGAGGGAGATAAAAGAGTCACTGCCTGGTATCCTGGTCCAATACCTCTTTCTCCACTTCCCTGCAGTCAGTTTGCCATATTTTTTATCATGTCACTCCTATCCACACACACATACACTCTCTAGCATCCTTTTATCTAGATGGTTATGATACTCCCTTATTTTTTGGGAGACTACAGTGACAAATCTATTTCCACGTGGGTGTTTTTGCATTTATTAATATAGCTTCATGGAAGCACTTGTGATACATAAACACTTACTTTGGCACTTTATACTCTACTTCAAAGAAAGTGACTTTCAGCTATATATCTGAAGTAGAAATGGAGATACTAAAGACTTTCTGTATCAAAGGGACATTTAACAAAGCTTCTAAGAAGTGGAACAATCTAAAAGTTAAGGAGCAGTAAGTAGCTATATTTAATTGGATTATTGGATAGATAATGGATTGTGAGTGAGATAGTAGGAGGATGTATACATAAGGTTTTTGAGTAAAGACTAACTGTGACAGGGCAGACAGGGAGAAAAAGCCAGCACTGAGCAAAATAATCTTGCCAGTTATAGACCACTTCCCATAGGAAGCTAAAAGAAAGAAAAATGTGAAGGACATCTGTGCAAAACCTAGAAGTGTTCACTTGCCTTTCAGGTTTAATACTTCTATCCCATTTGGCAAACCAATTTTGCCCTTAGTCTGAAACAGTCCTTTATCACGAGGAGACTCCCTTTGTGAAAGCATGCTAGTAATGTTTTATGAGAAATGAAAAATCAATTGATTGGATGATTATAATTAAATGTGATTTATAAGCAATACTTATTCCTAACAGGAATTTGAAGGCATGTAAATGTTTCCTTTTTCTTTTTTTCTTAATATTTTCACAGCTTTTATAGATTGCATATGCAGTCTGAATATAAACTAGAATAAGTATTAGCTGTATACATTTTATTACCACATACTGACTATGTGTTGTAAGAATGTGTTATCAAAGACTAGACTGATATTATTCAACCTCACATAGAAACTGGTTGTTTCTACCTAGTATTTTTACTCCTGCCATTGAGAGACCAAGCACTAGGGTAGTATCTATGGCTCGAAAGGTAGATCATATAGATTCTCCAAACATAGCCTAATGAGTCTCAGAGATATTATTTTCATCTAGTTTTCCATAGGTTTTGATATTAAAATGAATCATTTTCAAACAGTGTTACTACTGTCTAAACACTAATGAGTTCAACATGCATATTAGAACTGATTTTTTTAAAAAAAGACTGAGGCAAGGTTGTAAAGAAATAGAATAACATAGGCCTAAATCATATACCTTCCTAATTAAATTAAACAGTATTTCATTACTGTGTAACCTACTCTGGTCTTACAGACTGACCTTGACTCATTTCTGGGTCAGAAGTCTTCCCATACTGTGCTTATTAAGGCCTCTAGTATTTGAAGGCTTCTATAATCCTCAAATTCTGCCACTTTGATTTCTTTGCTATGCTCCATTTTCCCTTCACTTCTTTACCATCTACAGGTCATGTATGTTAAAAAGCCTCTGCTAGCAGAGTTTTACTCAACATTTTCTTTTATCAGTGACTTGCTCAGTTTTACTTTTTTTTGACCCAGTTTTCATTGATGCACTGTCAAGGCTTAAATAATAATAAAGCACCAACATTACATTATGTAATATTTTCTGATGCAACATTGCTTTAGTCATAAGGTAACTTTGTCATAGAATAACCTAAAGGAGTTGTTTTGTTTTGTTTTGTTTTAGAGAGAGAGAGAGGGAGAGAGAGAGAGGGAGAGAGAGAGAGAATCTTAAGCAGACTCTACACTCCGCACAGAGCCCAGGATTCAGTCTCATGACTCTGGGATCTTGAACTGATTCAGATGTTCAATCAACCAGGCCACCCAGGTGCCCCTAACCTAAAAGAATTGTAGTTACACTTTCCAAAGGGTTTGTTTTTCTCATAGAGAATGCTTTATAAATAACATTTCAACAACGGTATTCCTCTGAATCTCCTTAAAGCTGTCAAAATGTTTCCCAGCAACTTTTCTTATGGCTACCAAGAAAGTTCTATGTTTAAAAACCAGTCACAGGGTGCCTGGGTACTCAGTACGTTAGGCATCCAACTTCTGCTTAGGTCATGATCTCAAGGTTGGTGGGTTCAAGCCCCACATCGGGCTCTGTGCTGACAGCTTGCAGCCTGGAGCCTGCTTTGGATTCTGTGTCTCTATCTCTACCTGGCCCACCCCTGCTCATGCTCTGCCTCTCTCTATGCCTTACAAATATAAATAAAATGTTAAAAAAAATAAAAGAAACCAGTCAGTTCTCCACCATTTTCATTGATGACAACATTAACTATCAATAATAAAAAACTTCAGATAATCTAAAATTTTATTTCTTCTTATGAAGGATCTCTTTTGAGTCCTTGAGAGATAAAGCCATTTGGTGAAGAAGCTTAGAAAGCAGTTTTAGGGCCCAAGGCATGATGAATTCACAAACATATTTCTTTGGGGCGCCTGGGTGGCTCAGTCGGTTAAGCTTCTGACTTCGGCTCAGGTCAGATCTCACATTCATGGGTTCGAGCCCCATGACGGGCTCTGTGCTGACAGCTAGCTCAGAGCCTGGAGCCTGCTTCCGGTTCTGTGTCTCCTTCTCTCTCTGATTCTCCCCCTCTTCATGCTCTGTCTCTCTCTGTATCAAAAATAAATAAAACGTTTAAAAAGAATTTAAAAAAAAAAAAATAAAAATAAAAACACAAACATATTTCTTTACTGCTAGTTCTAATCTTTATGTAAGAAGGAAGTTGCTGGATAAGCAATCATGACCTTCCTGGAATAAAAAAGAGAAAGAAAAGGAATGAAAAGGAAAAGGTTAGGCTAGTGTCCTATTCTTAAAGAATGCCAGACAGAAATTTAGAGATATCTTCCCTACACTGCTTTAACTGGTTTTCTCTTAGATTAACTTAATGACTCACAAGACGAACAAGATGGCCTCATTCTGAATTTGCAGAGGAACAAAACTGCCACCAAAGAATCAGCTTGAATGGGAGTTGAAGAATGGAATAGAATAAAGAATGAACTAACCAATTGACCAGCTTAAGTTTTTAAGACCCATGCATTCATTTATTCAGCAAAAAAGATACGGACTGGCTACTAATATCCTAGACACTTGTCTAGGCTCTGGGGAACCACAGTACATAGAACAAATAAAAGTTTCTGCCTTCTTGGAGCTTATATACTAGTAAGGAGAAACGGACCATTTGTATACATTTATTTATTTATTTTTGAGAGACAGAGAGAGACAGTATGTGAGTGGGGGAGGGGCAGAGAGAGAAGGAGACACAGAAACAGCTCCAGACTCTGAGCTCTCAGCACAGGACTCCGTACGGGGCTCGAACCCATGACGCATGACATTATGACCTGAGCTGAAGTCAGACACTCCACTAACTGAGCCACCCAGGGGACCCACAGACCTTTCTTTTCTTTTTTTTTTTTAATTATAAAGATTGTTAGAAGTTAATAAATCCCATGGGAAAAAGAAAGCAAGGAAGAGAATGCTAGAGGTATGTTGGTATTTAAGATATGGGGGGCACCTGGGTGGCTCCGTTGGTTAGGTGCCCAGCTTCAACTCAGGTCAGGATCTCATGGTTCTGGGTTCAAGCACCACATTAGGCCCTGTGCAGACAGCTCAGAACCTGGATCCTGTTTCAGATTCTGTTTCTTCCTCTCTCCGTGCCCCTCCCCTGCTCATGCTCTGTTTCTCTTTCTCAAAAAGTACATAAACATTAAAAAAATATTTTTAAGGGGATCGGAAGTCCAGGAAAACCTTCACTATTATGGTGACTTCAAAATAAGGATCTAAAGGAAGTCATGCAGATATTTGGGCAAAAAGTATTTCAGGCAAAGTGAAGAGTAAGTGAAAAGGCCATGAAGCAAAAAAATATGTCTGGTATGTTCCAGGGAAAATGAGTTCTGTGTGCCAGAAGCAAACTAAATGAAGCTAAGAATAATATGAGATAAGGTCAAAAGGACTTGAGTTGTTGTTTTGTTGTGTGTGTTTTTTTTTTTCCAAGAAAGATAAGAAGCCATTAAAAGGTTCTAAGCAGGGGGGAAAGATGTGCTTTAACTTAGGTATTGACAAATCACCCTGACTATCAAGGTTTTTTTTCTTTCCATAATATTTTATTGTCAAATTGTTTTCCATACAACACCCAGTGCTCTTCCCCACAAGTGCCCTCCACCATCACCACCACCTCTTTCCCCCCCTTCCCCTTCAATTCTCAGACATTTTGAGCATTCCATAGTCTCTCAAGTTTTGCATCCCTCTCTCTCCCCAACTCTCTCTCCCTCCTCCGCTCCCCCTGGTCCTCCACTAGGTCTCTCCTGTCCTCCTGCTAGACCTATGAGTGCAAACATATGGTTTCTGTCCTTCTCTGCCTAACTTATTTCGCTTAGCATGACACCCTCAAGGTCCATCCATCTTCCCACAAATGACCATATGTCATTCTTTCTCATTTCCATGTAGTACTCCATCATGTATATATACCACATCTTCTTGATCCACTCATCAGGTGATGAACATTTAGGCTCTTTCCATGTTTTGGCTATTGTTGACATTGCTGCTATGAACATTGGGGTACATGTGCTCCTATGCATCAGTATTTCTTTATCTCTTGGGTAAATCCCCAGCAATGCTATTGCTGGATCATAAGGGAGTTCTAAGGATAGTTTTTTGAGGAGCCTCCACACCGTTCTCCAGAGTGGCTGCACCAGTTTACATTCCCACCAGCAGTGTAGGAGAGTGCCCATCTCTCCACACCCTCACTAGCATCTGTATTCTCTTGATTTGTTCATTTTAGCCACTCTGACTGGCGTGAGGTGGTATCTCAGTGTGGTTTTGATCTGTGTTTCCCTGATGATGAGTGATGTTGAGCATTGTTTTATGTGCCTGTAGGCCATCTGGATGTCCTCATTGGAGAAGTGTCTGTTCATGTCTTTTGCCCATTTCTTCACTGAGTTATTTGTTTTGTGGGTGTGAAGTTTGGTGAGTTCCTTGTAGATTTTGGCAAAACTGAATTTTTGGGACTTCATCAAGATAAAAGGCTTCTGCAAGGCAAAGGAAACAATCAAGAAAACTAATAGGCAACCGACAGAATGGGAAAAGATAGTTGCAAATGACATATCAGATAAAGGGCTAGTATCCAAAATCTACAAGGAACTCACCAAACTGACTATCAAGTTAAGAACAGACTATTAAGCATGATAGGTTAGAAACAAGGATACCAGATAGAAAAATACTGCAGTAATCCAAGCTAGAGATAATGGTGTCTTAGACTAAGGTTGTGTTAGAGGTCATGAAAGGTGGTCAAATACCTGAATATATCAGTTTGAACCATATGAAATTGCCAATATTTGACCACTTTTGATCACTTTATTTATTTATTTTTTTAAATAGTTCATTGTCACATTGGCTTCCATATAACACCCAGTGCTCTTCCCCACAAGTGCGCTCTTCCATTACCACCACCTCCCTTCCCCTTTCCGCTCCCCCTTCAACCCTTGGTTCCTTTTCAGTATTC